>SNQJ01S0029394.1:0-60123 GCA_010110895.2 Picea sitchensis | reverse complement strand
CGCATTTTCCACTGCTTATGTTACTGAAGACGGTTTCCACATCTGCACCATAGCCCTTATCTTAGGGTTTAACCCATAGACAAAGCGTTCTGCTTGTCATTGGTCATTATCCATGTATGAAACATATTTGACCAATTCCATAAACCTGATCTCATATTCTTCTACGGTCCTGTTTCCCTGTACTAGAGCATGAAATGCTCCCACCTGTTGTTCCTCATAGTAAGTTGGTAGTTATTTCCTTCAGAACCTCTCCTCAAAAATTTCCCAAGAGACGGTGTCTAGGGTAAGGTGCAACTACCTCTCTAGGTTGCCCCATCAGTTCAAGGCACTATCATTCAACTGGAAAATTTCTATCTTCGCCTTTGAAGTGGACGCATAGTCTCTTAAGGCAAAACACCTTGTCATGCCTTCCAACCATGCTTCTGCACGTTTATTGGCACGACCCCCGACAAACTCCAGAAGTTTGATCTTCTACAGTTCTCTAGTGATGTCTTCAGGTGGAGGTCCTCCCCTTGAATCCATCGACGCTTCTGGATTACCCGTTCCAGATGGTGGGGGCTCCACTTCGATCCCTGCTAGTTGACGCCCCTTTAAAGTCTCATTTATGGCCTCCAAAGAGCGCAATATGAGAGCTAGTTCAGGCGATGGTGGTGGCGGTGCTGGCAGTCCCTGCGGCGATGACCCTCTGCCTCGATTTCCTCGAGTCCTAACCATCCTGTATAATTTAATCTGCATCAACCAAAGTTTTCAGGTGAGTTCAAGTACATTTCACATTTGTGCAACTTAATCTAGAAAACAGGGTTAGGCGTAAGTTTTTTTACTTGTCTGTAAACAAACGTTACTCTCTTTAGGGGAGGTGGCTAGGTTAGGGTTAAAGCGTCTAAGCTTGATGTCTTTGCCTAAGAAAACTACTGACTCCCTCGCCTGGTATCTATGCTAGGATTGCACCATACTCGCCAATTTCTCTAACTTACCTGCCTAGTGCGCATGAAGCCCCCTCCCGCTTATCTTGGTCTAAGTCCTTAAACTTTTCGTTTAAAACTAATTAATGTGATTTTCAACCTAATGTTGATTAATTATTAAGAACTAAAAATCTAGACTAAACTTTAACCTAAGTTTCACTCGTCTTAATCCACACATTCAATTTAATCCCAAAATTTAGTATTATTATTAGTGATTAATTCATTAAGCACTTAATTAATCACTAATTTAGTTAATCATTTCAATTGATTAACCACTTTTAATTAATTGCATTAATTTATTAATCACATTAATTTATAATTAAAACATAAACTTATATATGTTTAAACCTAAATTTAAATATAATTTAAATATAATTTAAAATATATTTTAAACATAAATTTAAATATAAATTTAAATCTATAAAGGTTTATGTTTTAATTATAAACATATATAAGTATATTTATTTTAAACATATATAAGTTTATTTATTTATTTATTTTATATTTTTAAAATGATTCAAATTTAACTAATATAATCAATTAGCATTTAAATCCAATAATAATTTAAAGCAATAATAATAAATAAAAATTAAAATTAAAATAAAATAAAATAATTAATTAAATTAAAATAATAATAAAAAAATAAATAAAAATTGAAACGGGCATCGTGGGTCCTCGCATGAGGCCCACGTGACCCCCCCCCAATATTATCACTAACCAAAACCCTACACATACTCCCGGGCTCTCTATCTTAACCATAAACTCTCTTCTTCTCACTCGTTTTCTTCTTGCGAGGCCCCTGGCTACACAGTCGGTCGCCATGGCCATTCCTTCTGCTCCTCTGTCGTGGTTCTTCTCAGTAGAAGCCAGCACTACAGAGAGGCGGACAGTTCTGGCCATCGTATCTCATTGCCAAGGGTTCGCTCATGCTTTGGAGCTCTGTATCTCATTGCCAAGGGTTTGCTCTGTATGCTTTGGAGCTTTGGCGGCGGTTACCTATGGTACTATCTAAGCTGGGAGGAGGAGAAACCATGGGACCAAAACCCTTGACTGTACCTACAATGGTTCTTCCATGTCCTTACAAACCTGTGGACGTGACCTGAAACTCAGAGGAAGACGTGCCTGGGCTGCGGTGCATGCATACTTTGATGGTCGTGGCAGGCACAGGACATCCCGACTTCGACAAATTACATTGGACACGTATGGAGGAATGGTTGGGTCATTTGGTTTGGTTCGCGACGCTACTACAATTGAGGATGGTTCCTCTGCTCTCGGTGGTGGGATAAGACTAGCGAGTGTTATATGTTGTGCATTGTTTGATGGTAGGTTCTCTAGCAAGTGTTATATGCAGACTCATTCTATGTGTTGTCTTGATTGTATATATCTCTTATTTTCTTCTGTTCATTAATTGGTGTGTCGTTTTTGTTGCAGGTTCTCTTTGGCGTTTTCTTTGAAAGGGCTTTGTGCTTGCGTTTGGCTTTGGTAACTTATGTATTGGTTTGTGCTTTGTGGTTGCAGGTCGCGTGGGGCTGGTGATGGTTGTTAGGCGGCTTTGACTTGTATGTTGTTGTGTTGGCATGTGACTTAGAGATTGGTTCTTAAATCAACAGCTCGTGGGATCGTCCCTGGGTCGTGGGCTTGGTCTTGAGCAAAGTATGGTCTCATGGTCTTTACGCTTGGCGCTGGGATTTGTGTGTTGTGACTCGAAACTTGTGTTGTTTTATTACTTATTCTAATCGTAGGCTTCTCCCTGCCTCTGTCTGATAGAGTTACATTACATCTATGCCCTCTGAGTAGGGATTAGTCCCATGAAAATAACTCTCCTTCAAATGTAGCTTTTTGATTACGACTTATTGTTATTATTGTCTATTGTCCAAAACAGATGTTCAATCATCTCCACTTGCCTAAGATCATATCTCTAATAGTGTCTTCGTGAAAATTTTCACGTACATCAATCTTAATGAAAATCTAGTACCAATAGGGTTGTGTTCTTGCATCAAGTTATCCCTGTTCGGAAGCATTCGACCCCTTGGTTCAAAACATTTTTTTTTTTTAACACAAAGTATTTTTCTCATGACCTTATTCTCATGACATTCTTCTCATGACATTCTTCTAACAACTCAACGACAAGTCCTTTTTGTTCAGCCTCGATCACCTATGCAGCTTCAGCTATTGGCAGGCTTTGCTATTTGACTAAATAATATGTACCATTTTTTTTTTTAACTCACTCATTCGGTTGCTTTCAATGGCATTTTAGGCAGATCCTTGACATAACATGATTGTTGTTCTATTTCTACATTGTTGGCTTGACACGTGCTCTTATCCCATGTAAATATAGATAAAAGATAAGATAGCTAAGCTAATTTTATTAATGTCCAAGGGATGACACCTTTTGTTTTTAAATTAAGTTTGTTTCTTTGTTGTTTTTTTTTTTATAATTACAAATTTTGACCCATCTAATGCTTCTTTTATGATGTCTTTCTCTGTCCTTTGTAGGTGAAGGTTCTTACAAGTAAACATGTGGTTGGTGGTTGAAACCAGAGATGGGAGGATGGAATAGAACTGCACGACTCCTTCCTACTACATCTTATTCTATTTCATAATTCTTATTAGTGGTTTTAGGGTTATTCAAGGGTTACAAGGGTCAATTATGGGTTATTTTTGGCTGCTTCAGGCTTCAATAAGGACTGTTTAAAGGTTGTTTAAAATTCTGGTTAAACATGTTTAACTTTCAGTCTCAAAGGTGGGTGGGTAGGTGGGTAGACCCTGGTCCAAGTTTTTAAACTTGGCTCTGATACCATGTGTAGCATCCTATCTAACAGAACCTTGAATTAATTAATTAATACATAACATTGATATTTATAAATTCTTTTACGGTTCTATATTCAGAAAAATAACATCAACAAATAAAAGTTTACAGTTTATGGCTCAACAAAATTCCAAATGGGCAGCATGATATAAATGATATATTGAATAATGTACACTACATAAATAACATATTCAATCAACATACGATAATGAACATGCCATAATAATGAACAAAATACATGTCAAGTGATTTGTTTCCCAACTCTGTTGTCCGAGCTGAAGCTGAAACTGCCAAACTCTGCCCAAAACTGAATCTTTCCTCCCAACCAGCTAGGAACAGAGCCTATCTGGCTCCCTAGCTCTAGGATTCCGTAAGGATTCCTGGCCTCTGAGCCCAAAACTCCCAGCAACCGATGCTCCCCTGTAACAGTCCAACAAATTCCTCAAGCCTAAAACTAGAAAATACAGTTTTCCAATCCCTCCCCTGGAAAAATGCTCCAATACAATCTCCTGATCTCCAGAAATTCTCCCTTTCCCCCAAAATCAAAAGTACCCCTATAGAATGTCTTTCCCCCCTCATATCCCCCCCCGTCCATTCACCGCCTCTCCCCCCCTTATCTCTTCATTCAATGCCAACCACCTTATCCCTCCATTCAATGCCAACCACCTTATCCCTCCATTCAATGCCAACCATCCTTCAACACATTAAGTTTTCTTTTAATAAATTAAAATTTATTAAACTTTAATTCATTCCCCAAATATTTAATGAGTTAATTAATTAATATACATTAAACAATAATTAATTAATTATTATTAATAATAAATAATAATTAATTAATTAATATACATTAGGACAATTAATTATTTAATTATTTAAACTTAATAAACCTTAAGCAATTATTTAACTTTGACAATTATTTATTTAACTAGGGTTGTTACATTACTTGCACTTGGTTGAGTTTACCTATAATAATGGGTATCAAGATTCATTGAAAATGAGCCCATTTGAATCTTTGTATGGTAGGAAATGAAATACTCCAGTGAGTTGGTACAACCCATCAGAAAAAGTGGTACTTGGGATGCAAATTGTAAGGACATGGAGATAAATGGTTAAATTAATGAGAGGAATTTAAAAGGCTAGGATGCATAAGATAGACAGAAAATCTATGTATATGAGAGCAAAACAACTAAGATAATTTAAAGTGGGAGAGCATGTTATTTTAAAACTGAAGCCCAAGAGAGCTCATTGAATTTGAGTAGTTGTACAAATCTAGTAGCCAAATCCTGTGGTCCATTTGAAATATTAGATAGAATGATTACAGCATTTTATCACTTCATTTACTGCTTCCATGAATGTGCATATTGTATTTCATGTCTCTTTGCTGAAAAGTATGTACATGTTCCTAACCATGTTATTGATTGGAATTTGGTTCAGTAGATCCATGAGGGAGACTTTTTAGGTCCAACCCGGTGTGCATATTGGACAAAAGAGTAAAATGCTCTAGGGCAGGTTACATAGGAATGAAATTTCAGTGGACCTGCTATGGTCCGAAGATGCTACTTGGGAGCATGAAGTTGCATGCACCAGTGATACCATGAATTTTTGAATAAGATTTTGGAAATTTTGATTTTTGTTTTGTATGATAGCAGGGACAATGCAAAATAAAGTGTAATACCTAATTTTGAGTTTTATATTAAATAATGTATTTTTTTAATTTATGAAAGATTGAAGTGCTAAGCAAATTAAAAGAGGCTAGCATTCATAGGAAATGTATTGTTTGATCATTATTAATGTCCGACCATGGAGTAGGCTGCTAGAAGAATAGGGACAAAGAGTTATAAATGATTCAGGAGAGGGATTAAGGGGATAAGTCTTTATTATATTTTATTTACCCACAATTTCTTTAATTGAGAGAAATGGTTACATGAGCTTCTTAGGGAAGACCATGTGGTTCTTAGTTTCAAGTAAATGCATATAGAAACCCATCTTGTGGGTTGTTTGGGAGTTCTTCTCCATTCACACTTTCACTCTTTCATTCGTTGTTTCTCATTTATCATTCCTCATTCCTTCCCTTGTTCTTAGTTGGAACATGGGGAAGGAAAATTGTTGAGGAAGAATTCATTGTTTGTTGAATGTAGTAATGACTGGTGTAGCCCACAACCATGAATTAATAATGTATTTTTTTAATTTATGAAAGGTCGAAGTGCCCAAACAATTAAAAGAGGCTAGCATTCATAGGAAATGTATTGTTTGATCATTATTAATAATAAAATACATCGATGGCTGCTAGAAAGACAAGGACAAGAGTTATAGAGGGATATGATTCCACGAGAGAGGGGGATTAAGGGGATAAGTCTTTTATTATATTTTATTTACCCACAATTTCTTTAATTGAGAGAAATGGTTACATGAGCTTCTTGGGGAAGGCCATGTGGCTCTTGATTTCCAAGTAAATATATAAACCCATCTTGTGGGTTGTTTGGGGGTTCTTCTCCATTCACACCTTCACTCTTTCATTCGTTGTTTCTCATTTATCATTCCTCATTCCTTCCTTGTTCTTGGATTGGAACATGGGGAAGGAGAATTGTTGAGGAAGAATTCATTGTTTGTTGGCTATAGTAATGATTGGTGTATTACAACCATGAATTTCTGCCTGCATGTCTGAGATGCATTGGCATGTACTAGATTTTATTCACAGATGTGAGTCCTGAGAGTCCTAGCATGGATATTCTTGACTAGATGCATTGGATCCCTAGAAGGAGGTGGATATCCTGAAGGATTACACGAAAGAGAAGGGGGTCCATTCTCTTTGGTTGTGTAGGATGGAGAGAAGAGAGCTGGTGTACTTTGGATTGTTGTGTGTTGAGAAACTTGTGAGAGCTTGAGTGTTGACTGGTTTGGGAAGTTGAGTGACACCCTGGAACCATCCTTGTGGATTCATAGCCCTAGATCGGGAGTGACATTGCTGTTGAGACTTGGAACAACAATGTCTATGGTTAGGTGGAACATCCTTAGTTTGCAATTAGTTGGTGAATTATTTTTTTAAAGATAAGTGTTCTTTGTCATGGTTTCCTTGTTGATATATTTATTTCCGTTGTGCATTAATTATTATATCCAAGATTCATATTTTATAATATGCATGCTTGTCAGTTATTGTTGTGCATGACATTATATTCATTTTTTTATGATGTAGTGTGAATCTTGATGATTGCATGTGAGTCTGTCATGCTTATTTATTAATGAAATGTCGTCGGAAATTTGAAATCAGTTTGAAGTGTTAAATTTAAAGTAGCATGCCCATCATGTGGCTAGCTGGGTATGTTACACTTGCTCAAGAAGAACGTGGTTGTACACAGTCAAAATCAACTTTCCAACATCTAATTAGCCTCCAAAAAATGCAAAACAACTTGCCCAACTTCAAAAAATCCCCTCAGGCAAAGAAATTAACAGACCAACAATGAAAAAAGATGATTGTACGAGTAAAAATGCCCCCCAACAGAGAAATCGGCCTTACATAAGACAAATTCTCCCTCAGGAAGTCAGATGAGCCCTCAAAACAGGCAAAACAACCTCTTACCCCTGAAAAATGCCAAGAATGGAGTCGTACAACAAAAAAATGCATTATGTACAATCTGTACGATCTCTGATTGAAGAGTGGGTTGGATGGTGAGGTAGCCAGTGAAAATCGACACCTAACAAAAAAATTTTCATTGCAAAATGACTCATGCATCCAAAGATATTAGCTTCAAAAGAAAAAATAGGTTTGGTAAAAAAAATTGGCCTGGTAAAACAAATAGGTTGGGTAAATACCAAGCCTAAAAATTTACACAAAAACTTTAGAGTTGCCAAAAAATAAAATGACTTAGGCTAGGCTAGGAAAATTAATTTAAAATTGGGAAAATTGAAGGTGATTTTGTCGAACCAATAGTTGATATTGGTTGAAAGCCATATTCCAGAGACAATGGTGAGATCATATTTTTAAAAAATGCACATAAAAGTGAGAAAAATGAAAAAAAACAAGGGTTAGGGTTTCGAGAAAAAATCTCAATCTTGTTGCAAAATGCCCAGATCTAAAGAGAAGCCTTCATGGCCACCAGATATAATGACAAAACTACAATAATGAGGGCCCAAACAAATATGAATAAAATGTTGTTGTAAAAAGAATTACTGAAGGAGGTAGAGCATAGTAACAAGTTCTGATACCAAGTTAGAATATTGAGACATATGAATAAACATACAACAATATTAAGCAACAAAACATTACTAGTCTAGCCTCCTATCCATACAAGAACATATAATCAAAATAAGAAAGAGACGAGAAAAAAGCGAGTACACAAGATATAAGTGTTAAAACCCAAAAATGGGGAAACACCCATGGGAAGGTATTGTCTTCTTTATTCTTCATAAATCTCCATTCTTACACTTGAGCACCTCCACAAATTAATTACCCTTTACAAAGTTAATACTTTTTCATTGTATCTCACGGGTCTCTCTTATCTCTATTATATACCAAGAGATATGAAAGAATTACATCCCAATAATACATGTGGGATAAATGTAATTTCACCTCTTTATATAATAAATGATAACACGAGTGTTTTACTCCATGATGAATGTGAGATAACTCTTTTACATAAGATTACAACTTATTCCAACATAACAATAGACATTATTACCTTCCAAAGTAACACATTCCAATAGTTATCTCTTCATAATTTGTTGTCATCTTATGTCTATTTTATGTGTACACAAAAAACTTGGTATGATAAGCACAACCAAGATCAACTGACTAAAGTGAAGAAATTGCCTTATAAGAGTCGAAATACTGTATTTATGACTTCCTGTTTCTTTGTAGAGTTGGTAGTAAGAACAATAATTTGTGTTGGTTTTTAATAGTTCGTAAAGGACTGCATATAATGTATATTCTCTTTTTGGGAATACACGGATTTTTTTCTATGGAAAAAAAGTATGGAGTAAGTTAATAAGTGGAAAACTCAATCTTTTGGGTGAAGTAAAGTTACACTTTAATATTCATTCTTTCAAAACTTTAGCAATATAGGTCATCTTAAAATGGGACAACATCTCTTAGGACACAGTTTCATGGTCAAAATTCCCATCAATTCCTACTGGATTTGGAGAAGAATTTACACCCCCCAAAAATTGAGTTTGTTAACTTATTAACTTCATAAAACATTTTCTATATAAAAAAGGTCAACTCTCTCATATTAAACTAACAACATTAATATCCATTCTCGATTCAATTGCTAAAAATTGATTGAATGTTAATAACCCCACAACATACCTTGCTCCAGGGATGGAATTTGATGGTGAAAATGTCTAAGAATGTTAGTGTTAGTAAAGTTCTCTCGATATCATGTTAATCTTTAATAAGTTGTAAAAATAAATAAAAGGTTTATCGAATAAAAAAGTCCACTTTATTTTCTTTCATAATTGAGTAAGAATCTCCAGACTCTCCATCTCTATACTTCAATTTAGGTGGAAGAGTGCAAGTTCCTCACTCCTTTCACAACAATGATAAATGATGGATTTGTTTATATAATTAACTAGTATACCCCATAAAAGGGAGAATAAATGCCAAAGTAAATCAAAGAAGGTTTTCATAGTACTGTTGTTAATGAGAACCATAAATATATTGAGAACCATAAATATATTGCAATAGGAATTATCTTATTTGAAAAGTGGACCACTATTTTGATGATGAATTTCTACCATAATTCGAGACATGTTCATTTTGAAAAAATGCATGTGTTTTGATACTTTCTATCTACTCCACTTTTCTATGAATGAGTTGTGTGCATTGAATAAATTTACGTTGAAATTTTAAAATACAAGATAAGAATGCACCAATGGATTATTACAGGCATGTTCTTTACATGTCTATTCTATTACAAAGGCCTAGACATGCTTGTTTTAAAAAGAAAATAATAATAATAATACATGGTTTGATGCTATACATACACATGAAAGAATAACGATACCTATTTTAAGCTACTTAGACTACCTACAACACAAGTAAAAGGCATGCCCAGTTTACCTCTTAATTTAAAAAAAAAAAAAATCTTATAAAAGATGGGCATTTTGAAATCTAAATTAAATACATTTTAAAATCTAAAGAGCAATCCCAAAATCAAAATTAAAATGATAACTCAAAAATTGGAACAAACCATAAACCCTGATAATATGTTCTCAATCTAATTTAGTATTCCAAAGGAAAAGAAAAAAAATGAAAAATGTTCAATATTTTGAATAAGATTTTTGAGAAGTGCTTAAAGATCACTTAAAACATTTTTCTACATAGATAATTTTGGATGGTTGTAAGACTTGTATGCCACACATGGTTGTGTCAATCCCATTGAGAATTTAAAATAATATTGATCCATATATATTCTTAAAAACCAAATTTCTGTTGCATAGACCCCTAAAGAGGAAAATTTCCCTTTGGGTTTGAAGATTCCTCGTCAGACATAGTCAATGTGAAATCTTTTCCTAGGAATACAATCCCATGTGGTTTATTTTATTTATGCTCTCGAGATAATGATAATGATATATGTGAATAAGAAGAGATAATGGTAAATTGTTATGTAAGGGGTATGTAACGGATTATAAACCTTGAATAAGATCATCAAAGTTTTTACCTCATAAGAGTTTCTCCATTATCAAATGCGAGTTGAATTCAAATAAATAAAATAACAACTTTAAGCTATACCCAATTGACATAAGAAAACCTTATATCATGATATAAACAATAAAAATTAAAAATTAAAAATATAAGACATAAATTACATTAATTTTTGAAAAATGTGTTTATAAAATTAGTCATATATTCAACAATATTAACGACAACAAATTATACTATTTTTAAAAAATAAATCATTAATTAAAAACAAGTTGTATTGTATTTATTTTTTGTAAGTAAACAATTATATTAATATGGACATAAATTACATGTAAATATATAGGAGATTCAATCTCATAGAGACCGACAGTCTCTAGGGTTCTATAGCTCAAAAAACAAAAATAATTTTTGCTCCTGAGGGGAAACCATGCCTTAACCAATTTAAACTTAATATGTTTGATAAGGTTCTGATTGTCTATACTAATATCTAAATCTAGAAGTCTCTAAAGCATAACAACATAAAAATATATAGAACCAGATGTCAATTTGCATGCATAACTTGAGGGTTGGTGAGGTCCATGGTCGCTCGTCCAACAACAACTTTGGAGGACTCGACCTTAGCAGTAATTTATGGCAGGAGGGATAGAGTTTCTTCCTTGACGATTGGAAATCCACGTGACTACCTCAGACACATAAGTACTCTAAATTTACAAAGTTTCTTGCATACTTTTTAGTTGGTAGAAATCTTGCTTTTTGGGGAGCATTCCCATGGCTACCATTATCTTGGTGTGCCAATACAACTCAAGAGTTCTGTATAATTTTGAATTTTGGGTTTGGGTGCAACCCAAATACAGAATGAAGATTCCAACTTGAGCCTCAACCTCCTCATCGTCATGGAATTCTATGATTTGATGAACTTTCTCTTCGAGTTCATCCATTTTGGCTTTATCTGCCTCTGAAACATAATCTTCATAAAAATCTTTATCTACCTGTGTGGAAAGGATGGCGATCCACATCCATTTGTATATGAGGGTGGGGTAACTCCTTGATTGTACCCCCCCTATCATCATGTAGACTGACAGACACACGATCTAGGGAAAAAAATATAAAATCATATAAATAACAAAATTATAAGTTATTTTTTTTATAAAATATACATTACAATTAAAATTATTAAAAAACATTAATATGAAAATGAAATTGGATAGATGATTCCATCTAACTTTCACAACTACTTTACCAATGAAATGTATTGTGTTAAATGGAATCATAAAAGTATTCAAATAAAATGATCTTATTGGATGTCGATCCACTATTTTGATGATCACCTCCTACAATTGGTAAAAATATTGTGCAATTTTAAACGAGAGAGTGCAAATCCTCATAGAATTAAGAACCTAATGTATATTCCCCCCAATAGGAGAAAGGAGAGTACCCAAAATGTGAAAATAATATTGATATAAGAATTTAAATTAATACTTTTTATGAGACTTAGTTCTTTGCATTTGAAAATGAAAAAAATGATACAAAAAGGCCTAACCTACCTCTCCGTGTTCAATTCTGTGCCCTGGAGCCAAGGGACGAGGAGACTTGAGAAGTTGGAAGAACAAACTTTCCTTTGGAAGGTTTCTTGTTGTAGGGAACAATCCGGGTGCTTACAATTCCATAGTATCTCATTGAAGATGAGAGTAGATTAGGCATTATCTTAAAGAGAATGTGTTCTTTTACTTTGTTGTGAACATGGAATAAATAACTAGAGAGTTTTAGGAACGTATCATTGTAACATGTTATAGATAGTGCTCCCAAAATTGTGATTACACTCATTATTTTGCTCATCAGATTGACCTAAACTAATGAAGAGATTTAAGTAGTAAAAAAGACCTTAACAAAACATATTATAAATATTGCAAGCACAAGTCACAAATATATTGATCCCAAATCTCTATTGTCCTACATTTAATTTGCACTAGGAAGAATGTTATCCACTCAACTTGCAAGAAATGTTTTCCTCATGTGCGTGTCTCATCTTAACTTCTCATTAATAATTAGTTTCAAATATATATAGTTCTGAGTTGCCTCTAATAATTTGCCTTTAATGCTGATTTGTCGTTTTTAAGGGAGGAAACTCCTATTTTAATTTTATCATGTTCACATTCTCTAACATTCCATGGAGAAGAAACCTTTAAAAAAAAATTAAATAATGAACGATGCGTTGCATTAGTGCAGGTGCAAACAAATCACTCTCGAATTAATAGGAAATAACAATTGGCGTGAAAGTAGCATAAACAGACAACATGCAAGAGAAAAAAATCCATGTAAAATGTGAAGCCAATAATCCATGTAAAATGTGAAGCCAATAAAGTTTATGTATCCAATTTCCACATAAATTCCAGTGTATTGCTTCTTTGTGATGTACATAGTCTGCATTTCAACCCATAGTCCATGGATAGGCACGATAGAAGAATGGGAAGTTCCCTTTAACATATTTTCCAGCAACAGGTCAATAAGTTAGCCTTACAAAATTTCTCTATTCAGCTCATCCAAATAGCATAAAAAGCTTCACTATCTATTTATCCTACAATAACAAACATGATTGAGTGCCAAAGTCACAGGTTCAACTTACTTTCTTTCCCAAGTGCAATCTTTCTTCTAGAAGGACTGGGGTCAGACCACCACACAACAACAACAACAAACAAAAAAAGAATTTGGTATATAGGAGCTTTAGAAATGAATGTATTAAACCATTGATTTCCTTTCCTTTTATCTCTTATGGTGAATGGATAGACATAAACCAAAATAGTTCTACAATTACATGGAAAAACATGGAAAAAGAAAGTGACCATTGATGATTATTAGTCCTTGCCTCCGACCAAGGCAGGGAATATAGATTTCACCATGCAGTCAAGGAGCATTGACAAGGTATTAGGTATTAGTGAGTACGTTTTGTTACATTAATTGGTTGGTTGTACGTTTTGTTACATTAATTGGTTGGTTTTGCATAATTTTAAAGTGAAATTTTAATTTTTTTCAAAGTTTTTTAAAATTATATATTAAGAAATAGAAAAGTTTTATTGAAATTTTATATTTCTGTAAATTGATATTCTTAATATTCTTATTGTTCAAAACATCTTGATAAGATTTAATTAGCTCTGGTGGAGGGATAATTATTTTATCTATTTGTGAGATGCAAAAAATAATTTTATTAAACAAATTTATAAATATTTATGGTTCGTCCATTTGGAAGGCTCACACTGCGCGATGATCTCTGACACTATACTTGATATCTCACACTGCAGAATGCCGATATTGATAACTCACACTGCATAATGGAATCCATGTGGGTTGTTGGGTGCCATCACATATTTTTTTTCACGGGAAAGTTTCTCGTTTATATTCATCAGTATATAAACATTTTACATAGCAGCCATTACATAATCCATCCTGAAGACTCAGCAGGGTTCGACCACAAGATCTCCTCCCAACACTTGAACATACCGTCTGAGCTGTCTCACGGGACTCTCTGATACTATACTTGATATCTCACACTACAGAATGCTGATATTGATAACTCACACTGCAAAATGGAATCTAGGTGGGTTTTTAGGTGCCATCACATTATTTAATGCAGACGTCATGATCTGCCACCACCCTCCACTTCCACTTGGTAACTTCTATGAAAGCTACCTAAAGGGATTCTAAGATAAACAAATATGACTGCATCCATTCTACCTCTTCTGAGATAAACATAGATGACTGCATCCATTCTACCTGAAGCTCTCATTCTCTTCATGCGCTTTCATCTTCGATATCAATAATGTCTACAATGCTCCGGCTACCTGTAGAAACAAAAATAAAAAATCTTTTGATATCCACAGTGTCCACAATGCTCCAGACTAACCCAAATTTCTAGTACAGGCTTAAGTATATGGAGCATATACACAGGGACTTGAAATTACTTTAAATCTGACAATAGTGAAATAATCAAAGCAGGTCTTACCATCGAGACTTTTGCTCCAGAATTTGTGATAGTATTCTTCGTAAGTGAATTTCTGGTAACGAACAGGATTATCAGGGTTGATAAATGGAGAGGCGGGTTCTATCACTGCATCAGGAGAAGGGCAGTAGAAAGTTGGAATAGAGATACACTACCGAGGAATTCACTATAGCGGGGAAAATTGTGCTTTTGTATATTTCATTACTCAAAACCTGAAATAGAGAGAGAGAAGAACTATATAACCACAGATGAAGGAAGACTATCGAGAGCTTCAGATTGAATAATATCAAGATTAGCAATCAAAATGCGCTTTAGATCTACTTTCGCCCTTATGATATATATCGTTCCATCTAGTTCTGATTTTGGCGTTTGAATTAGGCAATTAGTGAAAGAAGAAAAGACAACCAGGAAGGCCTCTCCTCTTTCACCCTTACTCTGAAGAAAGGCCAGGAAAGTATCCTTGGAAGGAAGGTCATCTGCCGACTACCTTGAATGGAAGGCCATATTAACTAACTCTTGGAAGGCCAGGAACCCAACAATTTCAAGATAAGAATTTGATTTCAAGAACTAGACAATATGAACCCAGACAGTAGACCCAACTTATATATCAACAATAGAGGCATAGGTAGTTGGAACATATTATGTTCTTACAGTTTACTTAGTAGCTTCAGAACCTAGTTGGATAATCAGAACCAACATATAAGGCAGTTTATTACGGTGCTTATGCCTACCAAACACTTATTGCAGAAACTTGCTAAACTATGAGATGAGTCTTATCTAAGAAATGAGTCTTACCTATGAGAATTATTCTTACTTTAATCCCATGAATTAACATGAAGCATAAAGTATTAACAAGCAACTTAATTTGAATCTAAATCAGAAGTTCATGGCATATCTTTACAAGCGGCTATAAGTTTTAACATGCAATTCATGACATGTCTTCACTGGCATCCCACCCCATATAGACTGGAGATACTATATGTTGGTCGTGTTTTCCAAGAGCTTTATTCATAAAGTTGGGCTCTTCTCTGCATTCACATCAAACACATAATTGCTATAGTTAATGATACACTAGATACATCGAATAGAACACAAGTTTTCAAATTTCAAGGATTCCATAAATGTAAGCTCTCTTATATACACTTGTAAGCAGATAACAATGGTGTCTTAAGAAGTAACTCCAGTTAAAAACATCCTCTTTATATATGTTAAAACTAGTTGACAAACTTACAACGCGTAAAGGTTCCTCACTAAATGCCACAGGCTTCAAAGCGAGATCAAACATCTGGGGGATGCCTTTGGCTTGGGTGTGTTGTTCCTGTCCATCACCTGGTAACCAGGTTGCATCCATCGCTGCCCAGGATGCTCTATGTGGACTTTCCATCACTTAACAATAGTAAATTTGGGTCATTTTATGACGACCATTTCAATGCTCTTGCGATGTTATGTCATGGATATTGCAATGAATCTTGGGTCCCTCAAACGTCACATCATATCCCGTGGCAAGTGCGACGAACCTGAGATAATGTCACAAGTGTGGAGGGTATCTATACCTCCGTATAATTTAACAATCAAATGTTTGTGCAGAGGGGGTCCCTTGTCCCACAAACAAGGGGTCTCATACACCAATTTTTTGTTTGGCTTGGTTGCGACCTTAAAATTAGATTATTGTTGTTGTTGTTGTTGTTGTTGTTGTTTTTATTAAACACACACACACCGTGTACCCCTCAACTTACCCATTTGGAGGGGGGGGGTCACATTTCTAGGCATTCCCATTTCTAAAACTAATACATGTTTCAACGTTTCATTCAACTTAGGTGGAAAGATGGGAAAATAACCCATACATGAACCAATAATTAGTATTAAGGTCTAACCAATGTCAAGGGATATGAGGGCCCTAAATGACACTTCTTAGGCTCAATCATCATGAAAACCACCTATAAACCACAACACAATCCCTCTCTAGGGTGTCCTTAGAATTAGAGTTGGATAAGGACACCATTAGGAGGTGTTTGCAGTAAGGACAGGTAGAGAGGCCTTAACCAACACGTCACTTTGTAAGGCTTCCTTGAAGGCCTCCAAGTTGTAGCATATAGGTGCCATAAGTAGGTTTTGTTCCTTAGAAATGGGTCTTAACACCTAAAAATGGTTAAGGCGGGGGTAAATGAATTAAGCCATAATTGAACCTTCTCAAGATCATGTTCCATGAACAACACCTAGACCATCACCTTTTATATGTTTTGCATACTATATACATATGGGTCTCGGGGCCTTGACCATGGTTGTGGTAGGGAAACAAGCCTCAAGCCCGTAACCTGCATGGTCAAGGGAGGGAAACAACAACTCAAGCTCCAAACATATCATATCTAGCACAAGCACCATGAACAAGTCGTCAGGTCACCACAGAAGACCATGGATGGGTGAACAAGATGTCATCAAGATCCTTGAACAAGTCCTCAAACCAACATAACAAAACTTAATTGGCCTTTAAGAGGGATATAGGCATCATGATTAGGTTTTGTACATTGAAAATGGGTGTAGAGGCATAAACATGGAAAGTTGGAAATAATGGCCTAAAGCCCTAGCTAAACCTTCTTGAGCTCAACCACCATCGACAACACCTAAAAACCATGACACGAGTCCTCTCTAGGGAGTCTTTGGCATCCAAGATGAATATGGGTGACATTATGAGGTATTCTTGATCATCATGGATGGGTATTAGGTTCATGACTATAGTTGATGAAAGGAAACAAGAGTATTCAACCCCAAACCTTGCTTCTCAAGCTCAAGAACCATAGACAAGTAGTCAAACCACCACATGTGACCTATGTAACATATCATTCACCTCAAAGTGGAATTTGGGAACCATGAATAAGTTAGTTTTGAACCAAGAATGGGTCTCAAGGTCTAACCAAGGTCAAGGGAGGGGAACACAAGAATTGTTACCTAAGTGAACATTCTTAGGCTTAACTTATATGAACAACAACTACAACCCACACAACTTCTTAGGATAAAGTGTTGGACGAGTCCTTGAGCCATCACATAGGACCCTTGTAGGTTATTTTTGGACTATTTGAGGGATATAAGTACCATGATTAAACCAAAACATATGCCCTAAATAAAAATGTGTCAGACCCCCCATTAGGAATGGTTCTCATGGTTGTAGTTGGTTTTCTTTAGAATCCAAAGCAGGATATAATGGTGCCATGAGTAGGTTTTGTACAATAGAAATGGGTCTTGAGGGATTAACATGGATGTTAAGGGGGAAATAAGGGTATTAAGCCCTAACTGAACCTTCTTGATCTCAAATTCCATGGTTAGGCCGAGAGGAAAAAAATTAGACCTTATTCCCTAAACATCACTTATCAGGATCAATCACCATGAACAACACCTGCAAATTACCATAACACAAGCCATATCAACTAGGGTTTTTAGCATCAAAGTTGGAATATATGGACTCCATTAGGAGGTTTTGTGCACTGAGTATATATCATAGGATCTTGATCATGGTTGAGGAAGGAAAACAAGTGCCTCAAGATATTGTTGAATATTATTGAGCTCAAGAGCCTTGAATGACTCGTGCTCGAGCCAACACATGAGTCCATTGTATGACTAGTGCTCGAGCCAACACAAGTCCAAATTGTTTGACTAGTTATTGCCATCTTTATCCCTCTAAATATTTTTACAAAGTATGTTGAAGTTGTGGTCCAAATTTGAAATTCATGAGCATAGGTGCTACACCAACCAACAACCTAACCCATGAAGGGTTCTACTAAGCTCTATAGTTCATCTAGAATGGATCCAGGAACCAAAATGGGTCCAGGAAGGCCTAAAAATTAAAGTTCTCGGAATGGATTCAAAACAAATATGTACGTAGGTCTCGTTGATACGAACACAACGCAACTTGAACAAGCTCAAAAGGGTGTCGTATGTGAAAGATATGGCAATTTGTTCGTTTCGTCAAATAGACAAAAACAATGCTGACTGTACAGGCTATACAACCGTACAATTATGTGTAAGGTTCATACGACACATGGCGCTGACGTGGAAAGGTGTTGAATAGGCATATATTGTGACATGTGGTCGAATGATAGTTTGACACGTGGCATGTTTGGGTGAATGTGATGGTGCCACGTGGCCCAGTCCTAGGCTGTCACGTGCCACCCCTCCATTGGTCATTTTTGTTTGGAAACATTGCATGGGTTCTACAAGAATCAAACCTATGACCTCCGGTCTGGGCGACGATTGTCTTGGCAGGGCCGGTCTACCATCTTGCCCATAATTGGATCTTGTTATGTAATGTATAAAACATATATTTAAGTTGCAATGTTTTATTTGTTGGCAGAGGATAGGGTTGGGGCTAGGCCCCAACCACTGGCATGGTCCCATACGAATTCACCATATAGCCATTACAATATCCATGGCAAGGGAGTGGTTACATATTGTTAGCACTCGGTTTCGACGCTATTACATGTGACCATTACCATATGCCACTCTTTATTGTTAGCGCGAATGTGGTGGATAAGCACCCGGTCGGTCGGGCTAGCCCGCCGACCAAGGCTCTTGACTAGGGGCCAAGGCTAATCTAACCGAATTTTTGCGTGGAGTTATAGAGCTTGGCCACATGGGGCCATAACCACAGGACCAGGGCCTATTCCGGAGGGGGATAGTGCGCCAGGTCTTAGCCCAAGGCCATATGGAAGCGCCCCATATGCCCAGGAGCATGGAGGAAGGGGATTGTGCCCTACATTTTTCCAAAAGTGGTTTTTTTAACCCTTATAATAAAAATTTTATTGATTTTTTCAGCAGTTTTGGGAGATTTAGTCCATTTTTGGAGGATCTTGGGCCCTTTTTAAGGCCAGATCTTGGGGGGAAGTTGGGAGTTTGTTTCCAACTTAAAGTCTATATAAAATAGAGGTTCTTGAAGCCATGGGAGGAGGTTCAAAAGAGGAAAATTTTGAATAAGTGTTGAGGCAAAGCCATTTTTATGCAGGGAAGTTGTTGAGGAGAGAAACTTTGCGGGCCATTTCTGGGAGCTTCGTTCATCCGTTTTCAGTGCCGTCAGTTGTGACGAGTTCTTGAGATTTGGAAAAACACAACCATATCATTTTGTAAGCCATTTTACAATGTTATGATGTATGTTTTAAGCTTTGAATAGAAATAAGAAAGCCTCACCCACTGAGACAAAGGCCCGGAGGCGTAGGCAAGATTGTTGAACTCCGTTAACAATATTGTTGTTATGGTTTGTTGTTTCTTCATGCTTATTTCCAGATCTGTATATTTCTTTATGGCTGCCATGTTTCATCATTAATTCTTCCTCTTTCATAAGTTTTCTAATTGGTTAATAAACACATGCTTTAAAAACTCAACCATTGTCGTTAAAATATGTTTTCAGATCAATAGTCGACCCAATCTCCTACATGCTTAAACACTTCATTCATATGTATTGTAAATTATTCTCTCTCCTTAAATTTCAATGGTAGGAAGATGGTCAATTTTGAGTTTAAGGGGATTAGATGAGTGTATTCTCTAATATTATTCTAAAAAACAAGTGGTATTTCCCTTATTGATAATAAATATTTGACATTATCCTTGGAGATATCCTCAATACTCCAACATACCCTCTCTCTAGATTTATAGATTTCCATCCACTATTTATAGAGCTCAGTGTTCAAATTATAACCCATAGATATTAAGGACCCTTAATGCACCTCTCCTATGGAATTAGGTTTAATATGCTCATCATTTTCATTTAGGGCTTGATACAACTCCTTAATTCCATATTATTCTTCCCATGATTTTGACCAAGGTTTACCTTCCTCAGGGTATAGAGGTATGATAATTCTTCCTCCATTTCCTTTGAGCTTTATCCTATCCTTCTCTATAGAGATTGTTTCTTTCATTTTTCATCCCCAAGGTCTTTCCACAAGGTCTTCATACACCATACTTTCTTCAACTAGGTTGATGATATCAAAGTTCATAATGTTTGATATTCCCATAATGATTGATTTGACCCCTTTGTACAAACCAATAGGTCATATAACTTTGGTCATCTAACTTAGAACAATTTCTAGACTTGACCAAGTGGGGTCTTCCCATCTAAAAATTTCTAGACTTGACTAGTGCTCGAGCCAACACATGAGTCCATTGTATGGGTTGTTTGCAAGCCTATGAGTGTGTTATATGAGTTAATAATTAACATTGATGCATGTTGGAGGTAAGGGGTTACATGGGTTAAGTTATAAAGGATAGTGGTTATGAATCATAAGGGTATAAAGGTTATACAAGTGATGGGTTATATTAGGGTTTATAGAGGTTAGGTGTGATTGAGTTATAATAGCTAGGTGTTAAAGGTTACAATGTTAGGAAGTAGGTTCTATAAAGAGTTAGACATTATTGGATTTATATTAGGGGTTATGGATGATAGTGGTTCTAAGAGTTAGTGATTATATGGTTAGCGGTTATAGACTTTAGAGATTAATTAAGTATTAGATGTTACATGAGTTAGGGGTTAAATGAATTATTAAAGGGGTTAGGTGTTATAAGGTTTAAGGGATATTATATGCCCCCAAAATGTATCTTATGTGATAAAAAACACCAATTTTGGGGGGTTTATTAATATTCCATACATTCTACACTTGATAAAAATTCTTTAATATGGAACACATGTTGTTCCCTAACCTTGGAATAGATAGTGATATCAACTTGATAATAAACCATCGTCTTGCCAATCAAATCATGGTAGGAATGATCCATGGCCCTTTGAAATTTTATACCAATATTCATCAACTCGAATGACATTCAAACATAAGCATAAGTCCCCTACAGGGTTGTGAAAGGTGTCTTAAGGTAATCCTTAATTCATCTACCAAAACTTGATTATAGCCTAATAAATAATAAAGCATAGACATGAATACTAAGCCCATCACCTACTATGTAACATGTCCATATTTAGAAGTGGGTGATTATCCTTTAGGGATGCTTGATTTGAGTAATGGAATTCAACACATAGACATATTTCCCCATTCTTCTTCCAAACCCGACCTACAAGATTGGCCACCTATTTTGAATATCTAATTGGTACTATAATCCCTATGTCCATTAACTTCTACAACTCAATTTTAATAACAAGCGTTAATTTTGGATTTATCACCCTCAATTTCTATCTAATAGGTTTTTTTTTTCAATTTTATGGTGTTATGTATAATGGTCCTATTATAATGGTTCTTCTTTCTCTAGAAGGAATACCAAAAACTACTCCTTCTATGGTTCCACATTTCAAAAAAGATCCATCAAATGACATCCTACATGATCCCTCACAAGGGGAGTAAACATTGGGAAGTATAGGTGCATCTATCATTGTCCCTTTTAAAATTTGAGTCCATAAACCCTCCGATATGGTTTGAAAAAAAATCAATGTTGGCCCCATACGCAAGGACATATTTTTATTGTGTTGATTAAACAATGAACTAAAAAAGAGAGTTTTTTCATCACAACTATCACACAGATACATTAATGTATAATATACAATGTAAAATCTGAAAGAAAAATGAAGAAAGGTTAATGCAAACTTAAAACTTGTGTCAACCAATTTGTGCACTAATTGGGAAGAAATATAGGGTTTATGGTTTAAATAATGAATTGATTATGGAAACAAGTGGTTTGTGAGTCAAATTTGAGTCTAGAAACCCTCCCATATAGTTAAGGCATGTGAATAGTCTATACATGCCAATTTTCAGTGCATATAGAAAAAGTTTGAAAATATTTCAACGGCGGCCCCATTCGCAGGTCATTTTTGCCCATGTCTAGTCCTAGTACAATGTATTTTCATTGTTCCTTTTAAAACTCATTTGACAGTAAACACGTTCCCGCATATAGTAATACAAGGACATATTTTTTTGTGTTGATTAAACAATGAATTAAAAAAGAGGGATGTTTCATCACAACTATGACACACATACATTAATGTATAATATACAATGTAGAACCTGAAAGAAAAATGAAGAAAGGTTGATGCAAACTTAAAACTTGTGTCAACCAATTTGTGCACTAATTTGAAATAAATATAGGGTTTATGGTTTACATGATGAATTGATGATGAAAACAAGTGGGTGTGTGAGTCAAATTTGAGTCCAAAACCCCTCCCATATCGGTAAGGCATGCAAATAGTCTATCCATGTAAAAGTTCAGTGCATACATAAACAGTTTGAAAAAATTTCAACGTTGGCCCCATTCGCAAGTCATTGTTGCCCATGTCTAGTCCTAGTACAATGTATTTTCATTGTTCCTTTTAAAATTCGTTCGATAGTACACACGTTCCCTCATCTAGTACTGCAAGGACATATTTTTATTGTGTTGATTAAACAATGAACGAAAAAGAGGCATTTTTCATCCCAACTATGAAACACATACATTAATGTATAATATACAATGTAGAACTTGAAATAAAAATGAAGAAAGGATGATGCAAACTTAAAACTCGTGTCAACCAATTTGTGTACTAATTTAAAAGAAATACAGGTTTTATGGTTTACATGATGAATTGATGATGGAAATAAGTGTGCGTGTGAGTCAAATTTGAGTCTATAAACCCTCCTGTTAGTGCTAGAAGTTGCTCCTAGACTTCTATAGGGTCAAGTATAGCACATATTAGTTACTTCAAAGGTGTTTTGAGGGTTTTTATGGTTTGCTTTTTGAATAAGGTGGTTGAAAACTGGCTCAAGGTAATAAAATAAATGAGAAAATCAGAATAAGAACATAAAATATCCTATTGACTGGTTAAAAGGTAGTCACATAGATAGATTAAACAAATAAGGAAAATAGAAAATGAAGTTTTCAATTTGTCAACTTCACACAAATTCTTATCTCAAAATATCATTAAGAAATAAGACCATCAACCTGAAATCAAAACTTGAAAATAATCACCACAGCAAATTCTGTACTGTATTAATCAATAATCAAGAAAACAAATGCATTGTTGTTTGAATAATGAGATCAAGCATGAAGAAAGAAAAAAAAGAAGAAAAGAGTGTCTAACCATCCATATGCCTTTTCTATTAAGTGTCAAATAGAATAATAATGCCTTACAAGGAGTTTCATAATAAGTCCTTTGGATCTCCAATTTCCCCCCTCCCTAACTTCTCATTCTACAGAGTTTATATAGAAACAATACATAATTATCAAGATCCAAAAGAAATGGATCTGAAAACCTCCTCATATGTATTTAGTTTCTTGTTTCAAATAATCAAGGAGAAGATCCAATCGGATCTCCAATTCGAATTGATGAGGTGGCTTGTCAACTGTTGTCCATGAGATTTTTCAGGAAAACAAATCTGGTAAATTCCTGAAAAATAGGGTCTAACAATCTCTTCGTATCTATTAAATGGTGATAGATATGTAAAAACAGAGAGAGGTTTTTGTAAAGGGGCATGTTCCCAACAAAAACCTATTTTTTTTTCATCAAATTCATATCCATATGTTCTGCAACCTCTCTTGAAGAAAAAGACTAAAACAGGTAAAAATAACAAAGTATTTCTTGTAGCTTTATCAGAAAATTAGCCCTCAAAGATAAATTCGAATCATCTGAAAATGTGATTGTTGTGTAAAAACCGAGAGAGTTTTTTGTGAAGGGGCATGTTCCCAGCAAAAATCTCTTTTGGTTTCAACAAATTCCTCTCTAGTTGTTTTGTAACCTCTCTTGAAGATAAAGACTATAACAAGTAAAAAATAGAGTATTTCCTGTAGCTTTTCTGGTTTTGCAAAATAATACCCTTTCTCATCAGAAAACACTGCTTCATCTTTGATGATCTGGTTGTAGCTATCATTACAGGTCTTGTAGATGATGAAAACATTTGTTTACCTTTATTTACTGGTTTCTTAAGCAATGAAATTCTTTTTGCCCTTTTCTTGGTACCTGCTTCATCATTTTCAGAGTCGTATTCTATAACTATGACATTTTCTTCTTATATTGATGGATTAAACATGGCCTTTGACTTCAGTCTGTACTTGTTGGTAACTCTAGTATAACCCCTTCTAGGTTTTTGAGATACAGACACACCTTTTTCCTTTTGGCTGCAGCACCCCTTTTACTGGTTGATGGCGATTCATGCTTGACTGTAGTTTGGGTATTAAAATCTTTATCTGAATCATCTTCCACTTTAACATCTTCTTCAGAAAACGTTTTGATTTCTGGATCCAACTTAGGTCTTTTACTTCTGCTATTCCTCGTCACCCTAATGTCAGGCATTTCTTCTTTAACAAGGGTTTCATCAATTGAAATATTTTGACTCTGTGTAACAGTCTTTTTCGCTTTGCCTTTCCTCTGTTTGTTGGACTGTGTAGAACCTTAGGCATCTTATTGCTTCTAGATTTTGTCTATATCCTTTTCAATGCCTGTCACTGCATGTTCTGTGGCATACATATATATGAGATGATCATCAAATGTTGTTTAGACAGTATGCACTTCTTTTGCAACATCATCCAGATTATTAGAAAGACATTTTAAAACTATGTTCTTCCAATGTTGCAGTTGTAAAGAATTATCAATATCATCTTTCGTTTTATAGGCTACTCTATATTTTGCAAGAAATTTAATCTGACCATCTTCAGACAATTTGAAAAAATCTCTTAATGGAGGGAATCTCCCTTCAATATAAGATGTTTATTCCTATGGAGTAGGATGCTCATGATGCTCATTTTCCCTGGGTAGCTTAAATTCAGAAGCCATCATGACTATATGGTCTGATGGATTTCTTCCCACAACTTTAAACCTTTTACATTTAGTGTTGCCTTTCTCAATAATGATTTCTTCATGAAGACAATCTAAATCCTCAATCTTTGAAGTAGAAGGCAAACTATTGCCAAAACTGATATTGGATCTAGATTTGTCTAGCTTTTGAATCTTTGTATTAGCTTGTTCAGACTTCTTGATTTTTGCTAAAACAAGAGTAGTTTTTACTGTCCATCTTCTGCTAAAACTAGACTTCCAATTGTTTCAAAGAGATTGTTGAAGGAGTAATATCCTGATTATAATAATTAGTGTGCATTACTACACTTTCTCCTTTCATACAACCATGCACTACCGCATGATTGAGAGTAATTGTGACTTTGAAGATTACTTTGTAATGGAGAGCAAGGTGTTAACTCTTATGCTACATGGCTCCTATCAAGGCATCAACAAATTGAATATGTCTATAGTCTGTGAGACATGCTAGAACTGAAGCATTTAATCCACGACGGGAGAGAGGAGTGATTCCTACTTGCACACATCCAGGGTGTAGGAATTTGTAAACAAAGAGGACATGTTTGTTCTGTCACCGACCACCAACCTGCAAGCCTTGACAATTGTTTGTTCTGTCACCAGCATCAACATCTTCCCGATCTCCACCTTGTGACCATCAAAGTTCAGTGCAAACTCCATGGAGACTTGCTCATCGTAACCTTGAAAAGTGGTAAGGAATTAAAACCACCTGGCATCTCTGAACCTTTGAGCCATCTGAGGATAATCTTCGAGGAGTTCAACACCCTCGGGTTATAATCTGACTACCTGTCCTCTCCTCTTAGGTGCCATTAAAACACAATGCTAAAACTAGCACAATTTGGATTCCGAATTTTCCACCTGCAATCTGTTAGTATATAATCGTTCTTCTAAGCAAATACCTGCACCTAAAATTCATCAAAATCAGACATAGAATGACAGGTTCAATATAATGATCATTGAGAATTGGGTGATTTGAAATGAGTCCTTTACGGGTACAGAGCAATCCGATCATGAAATGGTTTGAATCACTAAATGATTCCAAATCTATTGTGGGACACATGCGAACTCTCAAACCATGATCTGTGTCATCATAATAAAATCTGGGTGACGGGCGCATATCAAGGCATGATTATCTTTGTGCTACGGGAATGAGGCTCTTCCCGTAGCGCTATTAATGACTTAGCATAATTTGAATTTGTAAAGTTCAAATAGGCATATAAAGTGACACATCATTTAAAACCATGTCTTACAACTCCAATCTTAAATAAATTACTCAAAAAATGAAATGCAAACCATAAGACACTAAAAACAATGATCAAAATCAACTGGAAGCAGATAATGAAGTGCAGGTAAGAAGGGTTTGGGATTAAGGTTTCTCACACTAGATCAAAAGAAAAATTAGAGACTAACACTGGCTCCTTCCGGGGGACGATGCTCTCCCAATGAGGCATCAAGAACAAACATACCACTATGCCTTTTCCTTTGTGCATCCGTGCAATGCAACCTGCAAAATTTTGTCTCTGCAAACATTCACATTTTGCCTAGTCCATTGGGTTATGGAGTCAGTCAATCTCATTCAAATTTGGCCCAAACATTTGCAACTCTGCTCCTCATTTGAAGCCAAAACTACCCTTGTCAATAGTGCTTTATATGCATTGGGCATGGAGTCTTTATTTCAAAACTGAAACCAATTTTTTTGCTGCAAACTAACAGACTGAAAATAATCTCATACTTGATGGCGAGCTTATTCTTCTATCTATTCCTACTTCTAACCAATAAAAAATGGCTCATCATGTGACATCATGCTTCCAATGAAGCCATGATAACATCAGGCTCCCCACCAAAGCTCTTTCAATGGATAGAAATCAGGAGAATTCTTTATGTTAATAGCGAAATTTTTAATTTTAACACATACCACCACAACCCTCATATGATTTGATTCAAAAAATAGTAAGGCTGAAATCTCCTGAGAAACATAAATCCACATAAATGGCTCTTAGGATCATAGAAAAAAGTGGATTGATAACTAAAAATGGTTACCTTTGCTTGTTGCTTGATACTTCCATATACTAGTTCTGATTGTACATGAAAAATGGGCATAATGTTCTCATAAAACTGTTGATCAAATCGTTCTGACTGTACATGAAAAATGGGCATAATGTTCTCATAAAACTGTTGATCAAATCTAACATTGCCATATGCTGCCTCATATATCTGTTCTTGATGAGAAACCTCTTGATTTTCCTCCTTAATCACATGTAACAACATATCATAGGAATCCATTTGAAGGAGTTGAGGAAAGACCTCTTCTTCAACTATTTTTTCATTCAAATCTAAGACAACAGGTGTATCAGAAACAAAATCTAATGCATTCACAACTATGTAGTCATCTTTCCTATTATCAATTAGATTTGGAAAATCTTCCTCAACAACATGATTTTCATTCTTGCAATCAGAAGAAACATTTGCTTTCTGCTGAATATGCTTATCAAATTCATCACAACAATTTTGAAAAAGACTTTCAGCTGAAAAATATTCTTTACAAAATATATTGAAAGCATTATGAAAAATTGCCAATGAGTTAATACTTGAAGATGGAAGAGATTTGCACCAGTCAAGGGTTGCTCCCTTCAATGAGTATCTGAAAATCTTGATCTTGACATCCTCATGCACAATCTAACGTTCATGAATAAACTCATGAAAATCTAGCAGATGCTCAACTGGAACCTCCCAATCTCCGCCTTTAAATGTAGGAAGGGTACCTTTCCATTCAGTTCTGCTAGGAATTGGGTTTGGAAAACCAATGACATCTGAAAAATCATAAAAAGAAAACCTTTGAGCCAAAATGGCTTCCATGCTTGGATCCCCAGTGGAGTCACCTTTTAATCTTTAGACAGTGGAGTCGCCATAGGAAAAGATCTGCAGTCATGCATCTATCCCCTTCATGTTCGCCATCAAGAAGTGGATCTGATTGTTGTCGTTCACCTATGGATAAATACTTCGTGTCTCCGTCCCCGACAATGGCACCAAAAATGTTAGTGCTAGAAGTTTCTCCTAGATTGCTATAGGGTCAAGCCTAGCACATCTTAGTTATTGCAAAGGTGTTTTGAGGGTTTTTATGGTTTGGTTTTTGAATAAGGTGGTTGAAAACTGGCTCAAGATAATAAAATAAATGAGAAAATCAGAATAAGAACAGAAAATATCCTATTGACTGGTTAAAAGGTAGTCACATAGATAGATTAAACAAATAAGGGAAATAGAAAATGAAGTTTTCAATTTTTCAACTTCACACAAATTCTTATCTCAAAATATCATTAAGAAATAAGACCATCAACCTGAAATCAAAACTTGAAAATAATCACCACAACAAATTCTTTATTGTATTAATCAATAATCAAGAAAACAAATGCATTGCAGTTTGAATAATGAGATCAAGCATGAAGAAAGAAAACAGAGTATAAAAGAGTGTCTAACCATCCATATGCCTTTGCTATTAAGTGTCATATAGAATAATAATGCCTTACAAGGAGTTTCAGAATAAGTCCTTTGGATCTCCAATTTCCCCCCTCCCTAACTTCTCATTCTATAGAGTTTATATAAAAACAATACATAATTATCAAGATCCAAAAGAAATGGATATGAAAGCCTCCTCATCTATATTTAGTTTCTTGTTTCAAATAATCAAGGAGAAGATCCAATCTGATCTCCAATTTGAATTGATGAGGTGGCTTGTCAATTGTTGTCCATGAGATTTTTCAGGAAAACAAACCTGGTAAATTCCTGAAAAATAGGGTCCAACAATCTCTTCATATCTCTTAAATGGTGATAGTTGTGTAAAAACTGAGAGAGGTTTTTGTAAAGGGGCATGTTCCCAACAAAATTGTTTTTTGGTTTCATCAAATGCATCTCTAGCTGTTCTGCAACCTCTCTTGAAGAAAAATACTAAAACAGGTAAAAATAACAGAGTATTTCCTGTAGCTTTATCAGAAAATTAGCCCTCAAAGATCAATTCGAATCATCTGAAAATGTGAATGCTATGTAAAAACCGAGAGAGGTTTTTGTGAAGAGGCATGTTCCCAACAAAACCTCTTTTGGTTTCAACAAATTCCTCTCCAGTTGTTCTGTAACCTCTCTTGAAGATAAAGACTATAACAGGTAAAAAACAGAGTATTTCCTGTAGCTTTTCCGGTTCTGCAAAATAATAGCCTTTGTCATCAGAAAACACTATTTCAGCTTTGATGATCTGGTTGTAGCTCTCATTACAGGTCCTGTAGATGATGAAAAAATGTGTTTACCTTTTTTTACTAGTTTCTTAAGCAATGAAGTTCTTTTTGACCTTTTCCTGGTACCTACTTCAACGTTTTCAAAGTCGTCTTCTATAACTATGACGTTTTCTTCTTTGATTGATGGATTAAACATGGCCTTTGACTTCAGTCTGTACTTGTTGGTAACTCTAGTAGAACTCCTTCTAGGTTTTTGAGATACAAACACACCTTTAAACTTTTTCCTTTTGGCTACATCACCCCTTTTACTGGTTGATGGCGATTCATGCTTGACTGTAATTTGGGTATTAAAATCTTTATTTGAATCATCTTCCCCTTTAACATATTCTTCAGAAAATGTTTCAATTTCTGGATCCAACTTAGGTCTTTTACTTCTGCTATTCCTCATCACCCTAATTTTAGGCATTTCTTCTTTAACAGGGGTTTCATGAATTGAAATATTTTGACTCTGTGTAACAGTCTTTTTTGCTTTTCCTTTATTTTGTTTGTTGGACTGTGTAGAACCTTAGGCATCTTATTGCTTCTAGATTTTGTCTATATCCTTTTCAATGCCTGTCACTTCATGTTCTGTGGCAAACATATATCTAAGATGATCATCAAATTGTGTTCAGACAATATGCACTTCTTTTGCAACATCATCCAGATTATTAGAAAGACATTTTAAAGCTATGTTCTTCCAATGTTGCAGTTGTAAAGAATTATCAATATCATCTTCCGTTTTACAGGCTACTCTATATTTTGCAAGACATTTAATCTGACCATCTTTAGACCATTTGAAAAAATCTCTTAATGGAGGGAATCTCCCTTCAATATAAGATGTTTATTCCTATGGAGTAGGATGCTCATGATGCTTGTTTTCCCTGGGTATCTTAAATTCAGAAGCCATCATAACTATATGGTTTGATGGATTTCTTCCCACAACTTTAAACCTTTTACATTTAGTGTTGCCTTTCTCAATAATGAATTATTCATGAATACAATCTAAATCCTCAATCTTTGAAGTAGAAGGCAAATTATTGCCAAAACAAATATTGTATCTAGATTTGTCTAGCTTTTGAATCTTTGTATTAGCTGGTGCAGACTTCTTGATTTCTGCTAAAACAAGAGCAGTATTTACCGTCCATCTTCTGCTAAAACTGGACTTCCAATTGTTTCCAAGATATTGTTGAAGGAGTAATAGCCTGATTATAATAATCAATGTGCATTACTACACCTTCTCCTTTCATTCAACCATGCACTACCGCATGATTGAGAGTAATTGTGACTTTGAAGATTACTTTGTAATGGAGAGAAAGGTGTTAACTCTTATGATGCATGGCTCCTATTAAGGCATCAACAAATTGAATATGTCTAGAGTATGTGAGGTATGCTAGAACTGAAGCATTTAATCCACGACGAGAGAGAGGAGTGATTCCTACTTGCACACATCCAGGGTGTAGCAATTTGTAACCAGAGAGGACATGTTTGTTCTGTCACCGACTGCCAACCTGCAAGCCTTGACAATTGTTTGTTCTGTCACCAACATCAACATCTTCACGATCTCCACCTCGTGACCATCAAAGTTCAGTGCAAACTCCATGGAGACTTGCTCATCGTAACCTTGAAAAGTGGTAAGGAATTCAAACCACTTGGCATCTCTGAACCTTTGACCCATCTGAGGATAAGCTTCGAGGAGTTCAACACCCTTGGGTTCTAATCTGACTACCTGTCCACTCCTCTTAGGCGCCATTAAAACACAATGCTAAAACTAGCATGATTCAGATTCTAAATTTGCCACCTACAATCTGTTAGTATATAATCGTTCTTCTGAGCAAATACCTGCACCTAAAATTCAGCGAAATCAGACATAGAATGACATGTTCAATTTAATGATCGTTGAGAATTGGGAGATTTGAAATGAGTCCTTTGCGGGTACAGAGCAATCCGATCATGAAATGGTTTGAATCACTAAATGATTCCAAAGCTATTGTGGGACACATGCGAACTCTTAAACCACGATCTGCACATCATAATGAAATCTGGGTGATGGGCGCATATCAAGGCATGATTATCTTTGCGCTATGGGAATAAGGCTATTCCTGTAGCGCTATTAATGACTTAGCATAATTTGAATTTGTAAAGTTCAAATAGGCATATAAAGTGACACATCATTTAAAACCATGTCTTACAACTCCAAACTTAAATAAATTACTCAAAAAATGAAATGCAAACCATAAGACACTAAAAACAATGATCAAATCAACTGGAAGCAAATAATGAAGTGTAGGTAAGAAGGGTTTGGGATTAAGGTTTCTCACACTAGATCAACAACAAAATTAGAGACTAACACCTCCCATATCATTAAGGCATGCAAATAGTCTATCCATGTCAAATTTCAGTGCATACATAAACAGTTTGAACACAATTCAACGTTGGCCCCATTTGCAAGTTATTGTTTCCCATGTCTAGTCCTAGTACAATGTATTTTCATTGTTCCTTTTAAAATTCTTTTGAAAGTACACATGTTCCCGCATCTAGTACTGCAAGGACATATTTTTATTGTGTTAATTAAACAATGAACGAAAAAAGAGGGATTTTTCATCACAACTATGACACAAATACATTAATGTATAATATACAATGTAGAAATTGAAAGAAAAATGAAGAAAGGATGATGCAAACTTAAAACTTGTGTCAACCAATTTGTGTACTAATTTGAAAGAAATATAGGGTTTATGGTTTACGTGATGAATTGATGATGGAAACAAGTGAGTGTGTGAGTCAAATTTTAGTCCAGAAACCCTCCCATATCGTTAAGGCATGCAAATAGTCTATCCATGTCAAATTTCAGTGCATACAGAGACAGTTTGAAAAACTTTCAACCTTGGCCCCATTCGCAGGTCACTGTTGCCCATGTCTAGTCCTAGTACAATGTCATTTTGTTTTTCCTTTTAAAATTCATTCGACAGTACACACGTTCCGATATCTAGTACTGAAAGGACATATTTTTATTGTTTTGATTAAACAATGAACGAAAAAGAGGGATTTTTCATAACAACTATGACACACATACATTAATGTATAGTATTCAATGTAGAACCTGAAATAAAAATGAAGAAAAGTTGATGCAAACTTAAAACTTGTGTCAACCAATTTGTGTACTAATTTGAAACAAATATGGGGTTTATGGTTTACATGATGAATTTATGATGGAAACAAGTGGGTGTGTGAGTCAAATTTGAGTCCAAAAACCCTCCCATATCGTTAAGGGATGTGAATAGTTTATCCATGTCAAATTTCAGTACAAAAACAATTTGAAAATATTTCAACGTTGGCCACATTCACATGTCACTGTTTCCCATGTGAATGACAAATTCCTATTTTTCATCACAACTATGACACACATACATTCTTCATAAGTAATGGGATAAAGTCCCATGTTTTCAAACAATTTCAATGAAGATTCTATAGAAATAAAAAACACGTTCATCGAAACTTCATTGATGCAATACTTTGACAACAATGATGACATCTATAATCATGATGGTATACAAATGAATGAGATTCTCTTGGTTTAAAGAATAATTTATCATCTATTGAACAAGGCCAACCATGTGAAGGTAGAGGCTCATATGGCCCCTCCCCTCCCCTCCCCCTCACATCACTCTCAATTGCCCAATACCCAATCTATAAAATATAAAAAAATCGAAAGTAACCTAGTTGTAAGATTCATGCAATATAGAAACTATAAAAACAAAAATTAATGAAGGTAAATGAAAATATGTGTTTGTAAATGATATTTTTAGTTTACCACGTACTCTAGTATATTGGCGACTATTTTCAGGTTTTACATAATAATTAAACAACATGTAACATAGGGTATAAAAACATCACATACAACTTAAAAACATGTAATTAACCCATGACATAAGTAAATTATTTTAAGAGAATAATTCATACAAATTAAAATATATAGTCACGTAGCCAACTCAACATCTGTATCATCCTTATTCTGTATCTTCTTCTTCATTGAAATTGACATCTGTATCATCATCCGGTTCATAAATGGTGTTGAAAGGATTGAAGATATCATCATCATCATCAATGTCATTTTTGATCATATTTTCATCGACTTCATCATTAAGAACTACATTGTCTCCTGTTCTTGGATCATGATCTTCTTCGTCTTCTTTGTCTGTCAACCCTGCATGATCTTTTGGCTCTGTCTGATATGGAAAATCATCTCCTTCTTCAATATTATCTTCTTCTTGTACATGAGTATACTTAATTGGCCTTCCTCTTGGATCATATCTAACAACAAATGACCAATCCCTCTCACCTAGAACATTTGAGTAAAACATCCATTGACATTGGCTTGGAAAAACATAGTGATCATGTCCTCTTTCAAACACCATTGTTTTAATCATTGGAAATCCATTGGCATGCCGAATAACAATTCTTTCCTCATCGTGTTCATGAATTCACAACCTATACCATTTGACGTCGAACATAACTAATTTGAAGGAATTCAAGTCACACTCAAGTATATCATTAAAATACCCATAGTATATATTTTCATATTCTCGGGGATCTCTGTCACTCCTAGAGAAAACATTAGTGACCTGGAATACTGCAGTTATCCCACTATCATAAGTTTTCTTGGTTTCATCCAACTGTTTGATGTGAAATTTATGACCATTGCACCACATAGCCTTGTGGTGTTTCAACTGCAATATGCTAGATATGTAAAAGATGCATTATCAATTAATAAATCAGCATATAATTTATATAACTTGGAAAGTATCTGAAAAAGACAGTACACATGTAGTCACATTAATATAATATAAAATAACTGAATAAAATGGGTGAATTTGCTTGCCTGTCCATCTTTCAAACCATATGCTAAATCAATTTCGCTTTGCGTAACATTGGCATCTTCATTACGACTTCTCTAACCAATTCAGACAGTCGTTTCCATGATAAACTATCGCCATGATGTTGTTTACATATTTCAATCCATACATTCATCCAGTCAAGATTGTTTGCAATGTATAAATGCAGTGCATCTCAATCTTGAGCATCTGAATCAAAAAATCATAATTCACCAATATTAAATATTAGTTATAACATCGATGGTAAATATTAATAATTTATGAAATAACATATATTAATATATTAATGAGTGTGATCATATACACAAAAAACCAAAAAATTACATGTATTAATAATATAAATCTCCACAATTATTAATATATTACCTCTCATTTTTTTCATTCTACTTTTCCCCAATAGGTGTTCCTGATCTTCAAATTTTTTGATGGAGTTCACATCCCAAATCTGATCCACTGCATGCATAGTTGGCGCTACTAATTTAGGAAGATACTGACTAATATACACCATGGATTGATATACCATATATCCCTTAACCATAGATCCCTCAGGACCATACATCACAACTACTTACCTCATGTATTTTCCAAGATCATATATAACTTGTTTGACGTTGTTGTCAAAGTCATTTGGGAGAGATAGCGGTAGAACATACTGTAACAAAAACAATGAATCATTATTTGTTTCGACCAAAGTAGACAAAAAAAAATAAAAAACTTAAAAGATGTATATGGCCAATATATATAAGTATGTATACCAAAATTATTACCTTAATGAAGGTATGCCAATCATGTGTTTTTACCCCACCAAATTCACCTTTCTTCGTTAAGATATTATTTATCTTTTAAGAAAAACCTATGGGGAATTTAATTATTTGAATGACCTCTTTTAAATCATTGTTGTGTTTCTCTTCTAATAACCATGGAAGGTTATTTTGGTCTAGTCCATCTCTATTTGATCGAATCACACTTCACATTGCATGATTGGCTTTCTGAATGTCAGTACAAAATTTGACAATTTTTTCTTTATCCCTCCTGCCATCTATGATTCACCATAATGTTTCTGTCACATTCTTCCCGATATGCATTGTATCAAACAAGTGAGATATTTTTAGCTTCTCATAGTAGGGAAACCTCAAGAATTGATTGGGATAACATTTCATTCCTCGTGGAAGCCCATTATTAATACCTTCATGATGGTGGCCTTCATGAAGCATAAAAAAAATCACAAAAATAATGATCAAATATGGTAAAATAAATTCAATGACTAAAATAAACATTCAAAACATTACATGATATACAATACATAAAGAAATTACATACCTTGACAATTTCTATTATATCCAATCTCCATAGGTGAGGTGTCATTCTTCGTGGTTTTAAACTAGTCTCTTCTTTCCCATTGAAAATATGTTTTTAATTAGTATGATACCTATGGTTCTTAGGGAGGAGGTGCCTATACTCATCAAACACCACCTTTCCTAAATTTTTTGAATGACGATACTTTATCTTAGGAACACAAAATGGACATTCAAATTTACCCTTTATTTGAAGACCTGCAATAGATGGATTAATGTCAATTATACGATGAGATTATTTAAAAATTAAACATGCAGCATGATATATTCAAAAAATTATATAGTATTAAAGAGTAATAGAATGCTACATACCACAAAAATGTGTTTTTTCTGGGGCATCATGAATTGTCCATACAAGTATTCCATGGAATTTAAATTTCTTCTCCCTGATTGGTTTACAAATGTCATACATAGTGATGCCAACCCATAAATTTAGTAGCTCATCGATTAGAGGCTCGATATATACATTCATATATTTAACCTGGTACTTACCTAATTGTTTGAAATTACACATAATTACTATAACCATGATATGTATATATAAGTAAATAAATAAATAAATAAAATATATTATGCAAAAAATGAAACAAATGAAAATGTTACATTCAAAAAATTAATGTAAACAAATTATACATGGAACAATCATTGTCAACATTATGTGCTCCCTCTTTATTGACATCCAAGGAGGAATGCTATTGGTGATAACAAAAATAGGCCACACTTAGTAAATAGACCTAATCTCTCTGAATGGATTAATACCATCAACTGCCAATGAAAGCCTAACATTACGAGGTTCATCTTTGAAATTTGCCCATTTTCCCTAAATGCATAACCACCGATAGGAATTCGAAGAAAACCATATCCACTTATGTTACGTGCATGGTAATCCATAAATTGTGCTATGATTTCACACATGAGAAATCACTGCAAACATGGAATTATGGGAATATGAAGAAGAACCTTTCGAGACACCCTTTTTGTTACTTGATCGGTTTGATATTTACTGATAAGACATTGCAGGCATTATGTTTTCGAAGCATGTTGTCCATAATATTTAATATGATCATTAGGACATGCATCTATAGTTTGATAATCCATTCCAATGTCTTTCATAATGTCATGCAAATCTCGATATGTGCGAGGTAAAATATTTGACGATGGTAACAAAAATTCACCTAAAACTCTACAACATAACAAATAACTAGTTAATGTAAAGAATATTGATTGTAAAAATTGCATTCTTATTTTACACATTAATTAACACTAAAAACAAATAGAAAAAAGTCAACATTTATGTATAATATGAGATGAAACATATTACATACCTTAGGATATGTGTCATACAAGTGTTCGAAAAAGTATTCATAACCTTTAAGTTCACTAGAAACAATGTAGCAGAGAGAAGATTTGCTCTTCAGCCTTCATAAAGTCGTTTATTTGCCTTTTCTAATAGAGGTTCATCATAAATACCATCATTGTCCCCATCCTCATCCAGTTGAGCAAAAAAATCTTGGATCATTTGATTTGTCCCATTATCTTCTTCAATGGGATGATTAACTTGATTTGTCCCATAATCTTCTTCCATGAGATCCTCATTTTCTTGATCATGTTCCTCAGCTTGTACAACATCATTTCTACTAGTACTAATTGGTGCAATATTCTGCAGAAAGTTAGAGGGAAACTCTAACTTTATAATTACAAACAATCATGCAAAATTAGTGTGTACTATAACAAATATTCAAACAATATATATACATATATATCTATATTTATAATTTTATATAAAATTGACAATATAAAAACAGATAATGAATATATAGCTAATTACCATGGGGCGATATTCATTCGATCCCCCATCAATGTGCCTATATTTCCTACAGTGTTTTGTAGTTGTTGCTATTAAAATTCTTACGGGACATGTAAGGAAACATTTTTTGTAAGTGCAATAACATCTACCATCACCCTTTTCACCTGATTTACCTTTTATCCCACCTCTAATATTCTGCAACATTATTCCGCACAAAAATACCCTTTTTGAACCGTCGTTGTTATAGCAAGATTCTCGCAACATCTCTAATTCGCAAAATATTTATAGATATTTTTCTCACCGCAAGAGTGATGAAAGTTGATCAAATCAATGTTGACTTTTCCAAACAATATAACATTCAATGTTGACTTTGTCAAATAGTGTAACGATCAATGGTTATTGTCTCTCTTGTGATGATAACCAAAGGTCGTTGCAAGAGCCACGACAATCCACTATCATTGCGTTCATATCTCTTGCAATGAACGTGTGGGTTTGTCGCAAGAGCGACAAATTCGGGCTGGATTTATAAAAAAATTGAAAAATTGAACTCTTTCTCTTGAATTTTGCGATAAAAGGGTACTTTCATCGCAAGTAGTCGTGAAACATTTTTCAATATGTAGTAGTGTGATAACCCAAGTTGCATGCATCGCTGCCTAGGATGCTCTATGTGGACTATGAGAATGTTATGTGTCAAATTGTTCCTACCAAACCATCATAAGGATACCTACTCACTAATTTGTACTTTATTATTAGAAAACCATGATCAATACCTTCTTAATCTATACAATAGTATTTTGTTAGCAATTCCACACCCGCACCATTCATTTTTTTTTTAATTTGGTAAAATGGAAAGGAAACAGAACTTGAACGAACAATTGTTGAGAGAAATTGTTTCCACTGGTTATATACTCTCAATCATTTGATCCAAGTCTATAATCATCTTTGAATTATTACTAAATATGTTTCATTTCTTACTAAATATGTTGTCAACAATCATTATGGCGACGTCTGTCTATTTGCATTTCAAGGACATGAAAAGAGCAGCAGGGATGAGAGGATACAGGCGAGTTTTACATATTTTATTGCACAACTCCATACAAATATGCATATATCACTTGAAAAATAGTTGGTAACAAAAAAATCAACTCTTGAGTAGCATGAATTTCACCTTCGTCTGACACAAACATAAAGAACAAAATCAACAAGCTCCCTGTTTTAGATCCTCCATACATGACGTGATGTTCTGCACTGTTGTATATGCAATTACTCCACATCTTCCATTTACAAAATCCATCCACTCCTTGTTAATTATTTTTTCTAGTTCTACAATGTAATTCAAATTGCGAAGGAATGATATCTTTAACATTCACCCATGTTAACAAAAAAGGATCCGTAATGTAGATTTAACTTGTGGACGAACAAATTAACCTCATCGAAAAAGAATTGCTTACATTGAAAGAAAAACACAATGGCAATGATGACTAACTTTATAACACTTCATATAAGACCATATTTATGATGTAATTAACGAATTTATTTATCATAGAATTAACTACTTCATCATGGTGCTAGTCTCAATGACTTCATATAGAGTGGAAGGGACTAGCCACTACGTGCCTATCTCACTTGTTTTGTAAGTTATCTCATGAATTGGATTTTCGACATATTTCCAATGTATAAAATTAGAAACCTGTTCCATTTTTTGTGTAAAAACCAAATTCCACCTAGTTTAACCCAATCTAAATATAACAAGCCATTCGAAAAGAAGAAGAAAGAAAGAAAGAAATTATTTTAACATCCACGAGGTTAACAATAACCTATGGGACATACCGCCTCACACACTGCTTTATGCATTTCAACCCTTTTCCTTATCAACTTGATGATGAGCTCTCCTAATTTATTCATTGTCCCCTCGCTGAATAGATTGTCCCAAGAGCTAACTTTCAAGATACTTACATAGTTGTCCCTACTGTCTTTGAAGGCTTCACATTCTAAAATGAAATGTTTTTATGTTTCCATTTTTCTAGAGGTGCAAAACATACACACCCTTTCTTCGCAAGATTCCCTTGGTATTTTCCAACGCTCAGTTTCACAATGGAGTTGATGGGAATTGGTTCTTAATTGAGCAATAATAATTTTGTCTCTCGAATATATATTGGCCCCTATGTATGCCTTTTGCTAATGATTGTAAGTGGGGTTAAACTCTTCAATATAATACTCTTTCTTTCTCCCTAGCTCTTTATCCCAAGTTCGCTTGTGGAATCTATCCATAACAAAAGGCTTTATCTCTTTACTATCCGTAGGACACCTGTTCAAGTGAATATCCCATTTACTAAGCCATTTAATATTTTTCCGCATCCATATCTTCTTTCTTTTGCACAATGTGTCATTGAAGACGACCTTAAGCCAATGAATGTCTTCCATTTGTTCAATTTTTTTAGATATATTATGAGACGCACCATAGAAATTACTTCAATAGGAGCAACCCCCATTTCACTCAGCATGATATCATAAGGGACTGAATTTTTAATTTTAAACTTGTTTGTAAACAAGCATTTTTGAATATTCTCAATTTTCTTCCATTGTAAATCAAATGTACTGCTGGCCCAAACTTCAAAACCATAGAGAACCACTAAGATCACTAAAATCCCAAAGAGAGTTTGCGTAGTCTTCCAATCCCATAGCTCTACCTCTATGTACCTATTTTGGAAAGCATAGAATTCTTTCCAACCTCCCAAAGTTATTTTCTTTCTACAAGCTTCCCAACTTAGATTTTTTTTGAAGTCAATTCCGAGGTATTTGTAATCTGCCACTTCTTCCAGAGTGTTGCCTTCAAAGTAGAACTTATGTTGATTATGTTTTCTTTTTCTATAGAAAACTACCACTTTCGTCTTGCTAGTGTTGACTTGCATCCCCATTGTTCTACAAAAGTGCTCAAGGGAAATTAAGTGTTCTTGCAACCCAAGAGAAGATTTAGCAATCAAAATAAGGTCATCCACATACAAAAGAAGCTTATCACAAACTCACCCAAAAGAGCATCATCACCATCCTGTAAGTTTAACCACTCTTCAAGTTTGTCTATATATAGACCAAAAATGGCAGGGGACAATGGGAACCCTTGCTTGACCCCAATATCACTCCTAAATTTTTTGGAGATACCAGCTGGCGTTCTGATTTTGACTTTAAACTCCTCATATAGCCTATGTATAGCTTCTCTAAGATGCATAGGAACCCCCAGTTCCTCCATTCTATGCCAAATCTTATCTCTAGGGACCGTGTTGAAAGCGTTTTTGAAATCGACAAAGAAACAAAAGGTTTCCTCTTTTTTCCCCCACACTTTTTCAATGACGTGCCTTTGAGTTATACCATGATCAATTGTTGAATGATTAGGTCTGGAACCTAATTTCCCTTTAGCACGCTTATCGCCTTCTTCCTTCCACCCACTTGCTAATTGTATTTTCTAGCATACTTCCGAATAAATTCGAGAACAAGGGGTTTATCATTATTGTCCTATAGTTGGAGGGAGTGTTGACATCACCACTCTTGAAAAGCGATATTGCTAATCTCATTTTCCAATCTGTAGGGAATCCCTACTGAATGACGTTGTTGAAAATTTTCATAATGTGAGGTGCAATACTTTTTGAACCCCACTTTAGATATTCTGCTTGGAGTTCAACTAAATCTTTTGCTTTTCCAACACCCGACTTTTTGATACCCACCTCAATCTCTTGAACAGTGAAGAGCTTAGTAGTAGTGTTGACCAAGGGAGGGGGTTCAACCTTGGGATCTTTCTCATAAAGCTACTTTGCATACTCAAACCATTGATAAGTTGTAATATTATTTTCAATTTGTTTCTTTCTTGTTTGAAGTTCCTTCCAAAATAACTTGAGGTTATTTTTCCCCAAGAAGAGTAGTTCCTCTCCTTGAGATCATGAAATCAACTTTTTTCTTTCTTACAATTTGCTTGTAGGATTTTATGTTTATTTCTTTCTGGCTTCATTCTTTCAAAGTTTTCTTTGTGGTTTTTCATTCCTCATCAAACCAAACATTAACCGAAAAGCAATTTGTTTCAGATTTCCTATTTTTTTTCTCTTTTGCATTATGTGAAAGAGATTTGAATTAAATTTGTTAGCTCATGACTATGGAGGCCTTGGGATGAAATTTTCTCCTTGTTAAACAACATTTCTAGTGTTATCTTGAAGGTATTACAGTTTTTTTGAGTCAAAAGATGTGGAAGTTGTAGTTGTACAAGAGTTTGAACACAACAATGTATGTAATAGCCTTTGCAATGGGTAGAGGAAATGTATTGTAAGCGTTTATACCTAACTTTTTTTTATATTAACATGTGTTTCTAAAGAGGAAAATAGCATGTAGAGAACAAAAGGTAATGTAGAATTGGATGCAAAGTCAAGGCATTATCATGTGTTGTTGTTGATGGATCTTGTGTTCAAACACTGGTAATGGACTTAGAGAAAGTTCTTCGGTCAACGAAAATCCAACTACATACACAATGCATGTTTTTTAGGTGATCACTTATATATCTCCATTGTATTGCATGTTGAATACATAAACAAATTATTCATATATTTTTATTATCTTATGATGATCCAACCCATATTTATATTAGAGATAATAAAAATATAAACAAATTATTCATATATTTTTATTATCTTATGATGATATATCTCGTGCATCCTTTCCTAGAAGAATGCATTTACGAGACAAAATTAATAATTCCGTACACATACACATGTGGTTAGCACTAGATTTCACTATGAAATAGAACTATAACCTTAAACAAATTCCATGGAATTTGGAACCAAAAATGAAGTGGGTCTGTCCACTGATTAAATTACTCCAAAATATTCTATCGTCTTAACTAAACAATATAGAACAAAATTATGGTTCGAAAAAATATCTTCCCTGCACACACATGGGGTGGGCACAGTGGCCAGGTTTTTTGTAGACTGGTTATAAGTGAAGTGGAGAAACTACCTCCAAGTGTCAAGTACTACGTCCAAGGACGTATCATCTCAATTATTGTTCTCATTAATGTGGGATACATGGAAATAATCACCAAAAGACCTTCTTCTCTTTCGTATTTTCATTCCACTATTAGCATAAACATTCCCACGGATCAACCATCATATAAGGTAAAACAAAGGGGTAGCGACTAAATTCCAAGTGAATTTCATCAACAAAGGAAGAATTTTTTTTTTCTTTGTACGTGTACAGGTCTTTCCAAGACTGGTAAGCCATGGGGTTGTAGCTTTAAACTACTTGAAAGGATCTTGCAACAACCTATATTTGATTCATTCAATATTGACTACTTGAGATCCTATATTTGTAGTGGAGGGAAGAGCTGGAGAAAGGAGCAACATGATTTGTAGTGGAGAGAGGAGTTGAAGCAAGGGGTGACATCATTCTTCAGAGCCATGACATACTTCTAAACAAAGAAAGCATGTTTAATCCTTGTCAAAGCTCCAAAATGGTTGCATGTTGAAATAATAATTGAGGGCTTGTATAATGATGTATTGTTGTATTTCATTTTTAGGTATATTGGTTCACGGTTCACCCCTTCGATGGACAGAATAATATTGAAATTTAGAGTGTTCAAGGCTGAGGGATTTGACCATAGTCTACATTGTTCTATTTCATAGGATTCTAGCACATATCAAGTACCTATTGGCATAATGATATAATTGAGCGAATCCAAGCTTAAGCTCTTAGGCTTTGGGGCTTGTATGTTGAGTTTCAGTGGAGAGTGAGTTGCATTTGTTGAGGGATAGGAATAATGCCAATTTGAGAGGTCTAATGTTTTAATGGATTACACACATATCTGGATGGTTTTTCGAATGGTTTATTTTTGGCAATGGAAACTATCTTATAATTAACTTAGGATTGCACAATATTAATTCTGAAATCTTTCATGGAATCTCTCTTGTCTTTAGATATGGAATTGGTTGTGCATGATCAACATATTAATAGGTCCAACTTTCTACTAGGACGTCCTTTTTTGGAGAGGAGTATCAAGAATTACTCCAACTTCCATAAGATATTATTAGTTAGAGAAGGGAACTTTTCTTTTTCTTCAGCTTTGGATAATGCATTTGGGTCTGCAGAAAACATGGTTTCCACCTCTCTTGAAAGTAGAGGTCTCAAACATTTCCTCCAATTTTTCTATGTGTTTTTTGGTTTTTTTTATCCTATATAATTGTTGTTGTTTATGTTTTGTGTTATGCTTCAATTTCTATATTTATTCCCTTGATGTAGACAAGGTTCTACAATTTTATTAATCATCCCATGTGTTAGCACTGAAAGTCACACTTTTACTTCTAAAGTGTAAGGTCAGCACCCATCAGAATGTAAAAGATAATTTTGGTTTACAATAGGTGGATCAACAATATGGAGAAATAAAGGGAGAGGGCAGAAAATTGCAGATCAGTAGGCTACACCAATGTGCAATGGAGTCACAAACATTCTACTCATCGAAGGTACAAAATATGCTCAACAGAAAACACAATTATATGTTGATAGGTGGAAGAATGAAGAAGGAAAACATAAGATAAAATGTTCACTAAACAAATATCCTCTCAATTTAATGAATCAAAAAAATACTTGAATATAAACAATGATTGATGGGCAAAATACAACAGATCCTCTGCTGCTTAGGGATCCATAAATCATTGACATCCTTTGATCCTCAAATCTGCAATATATTCAAATAAGAAGAAATATAAACAAAATAGTTACAATATTAAATCACAGCTCTCATGAGTCTTCAATAGTAGTAATGCTTACAATCATAAAATTCCCACAGGCTTAGAAATGAACACACACAGGAAAATTGCTTGCTACAGATCTCTCTAGCCTCTCTTGGCTCATGAATCCTCTTTATCCAAGAGATCTCTCCTTCCTTAAATAGAATATAGAATCCCAATAACCGTAGGAGGTATAATCCCATCTCCTCCATTGGATTCTAAGCCTTGGAGATAGGTGGCAACAATCAAAGAGACAAAAATCCAACAAACTGCTAATTTTCAGGAATTTGTTGGAAGTCATTAATAAATTGTTTCCACCTCATTGCATGAGGCCTTTGATGGATATAAATCCTAGGTTCAGGTGTCCATTGACATCTAAATGATCCTTGAGAAGGCATTCTAATCCTCCTTGACAGGTGGAAACCTCCCAACAAGGCGAATATCAAAACCGTGACCGCTACAGGAAATTCGGTAGCATCGTTGTAAAACAGTTGGTAGTGCCACTTCTATGTCTAATATCTCTCAAACCATAACACATTTTAAAAAATGAGAGAGGTTGTTTTTATTTGGAATGTGATGAACAAAAACCTCCTCCAGTTTTCAAAAATACCTTCTCAATTGTTCACAATCCAAGTTTTAAGTTAGTCACTCAAAACTAGCAGAAGCGTCCTTGCAAAATAATTCTGCACAATTTGGTCTCTACCAAAATTTTGGTAGTGACCTCATGTGTTTTTGCATGCAATTGGGTAGCATAAATCCTGTGAAAATTTTGCAAAATTCTTAGCACCATCCATCAAAATAATTGAGATAAAAAAGGAGAATGATTACTTATAGTTGTAGCAACCATCGAGAACTGTAAACACTTCCCATTGGTGCTTTTAATGCTTGGAACCTTGTGAGAGTGTTGTCAATGCTTGTTCTTGACACTTGGCACCTTAAATTTGAATTATGGTCTCTCTCTTGGCATTTTGTGTATAACTTGATCGATATGGTGGCATTGGCATGTGTCTTTGGCTAGTGTTGTCTTGAGATGTCGATTAATGCTTGAACTTGGAGATTGGGCATAACCCAATATAATTTTAATTTTCCCCAAAATAAATAAAATATCCCATAACAATTCATTTACCAAAATGCATAATGAAGGACTTATGCAAAGCTGAGGCATAAACCAATCTTGTGCTAACATAGGCTCCATGGGGGATATATTCCTCCCTATGAGTCTCTAATAACTCTTGTAGTTTCAGTGCCTTATCCTAGGGATGCTCCCAACCTTTAACCTCTGCAATCTACTTTGATCTGTGAACTTCAACTGAAACTAAATGCAAATGAAAACTGAAACTGACAAAAATGATGAAAACGATGCTTGACCAACAAGCTTATTGCACACACCTACTCTAATTATTGGGAAAATGAAGCATTCAAGTTACATGAAACAACCAATGAAGCCATTTCATCATTTTTTCAACTGTTTGAAGCTTTGAAATGTTCTTCCTTAAGCACTAGAGATAATTCCTACTTAAAGGCACGCCAAAGAAACATTTGGCAATACACTCTCCATTGAAGAAATCAATGAGCCTAGGCCCACTTTTTTCTTTCAGACATGCTGCAAATGGATCCTGAAAAACATCATCAATACTTTCCCCTACGACATTGCTTTGTTTAAAAAGGAAAAGTGTTGCATTAGGTCCTTCCTCCACATTGCTTGGTTGTTGCATTGCTTTCTTATTTTCTGATTCATTCTCAATGCATATGGCCTTGGTCCACTCTTGGCCATGAGGTGTATTAGAAAAAAGGCTTAGTGATGCTTGTCTTTCTTTAATTTCAATCTCTCTCATCTACTCACATGGAATTTGATCTTGGCTGCTTGATGAAACTGAGCTTGTGTCTTCCATAGGAATAGGATTTGATAGGGAAGTTCATCACAATTAGAAGTGCTTGGGAAACTACATTCTTATGTCTTATCTTCTGATTGTGACAAATATTCATCATAGCTTGGCTTATGGTCCCAATTTCTCAGTTTTTCACCTTCTAAACTTAGATTATCATCTTTTTCAACAACAAAAATATGACATGAGGGTTGAAACATGCTATTGTTTCTTTGATGGGAAGGGTACTTCTCTAATATAAGGTCTTCAACAGACTGTTCATGGAAATCATCTTCATAATCATAATACAAAGGTGAATCAGTGACCATTTGACTATTAATGGCTGAGGGGATTAGTACATTAGTTGGGATAGCTAATTGTTTAGGGAAAACATCCTCATAGTCATCAAAAATTGACAAATCATGGCACACTGGTTCATTAACAATAGGAGGGATTACAACAACAACTGGTAAGCTATGAATTCGGTCATGACAAGCTGCAACACTATCCTCATGATGAAATAAATTTGAACCTAAGATGATCTCTTGACTTAAAGAATCGAGAAAAGGAGGAGAAAAGGAAATGATGGATTGTCCATATTGATCTTTCTCTTGGGGACCTAGATTTTGACATGAATGATGCATTTGTTCTTGAAATTTAGGAAAATCATTATGAAAGTCATCCTCTAATTCCTTCTCTCTACAATAATCCCCTTCATCATCACTTCTAGAGGAATCACTTGATGAATCCTAAATATATGATGTATACCCCTCACAACAATTCTCGAAAAGTCTTTCAGCTGGATAAATTAGCTTGCAATGAGAATAAAAAAAATCACGAGATTCCTTTAAAGAGGAAATACTAAAAGGAGGGAGTGTTCTATACCATTTCCTCGCATAGCCTTCCAATGAATACATGAACATTTTCATCAATATATCTTCATGATGGATGTCAAGTTGCTACATCAAAGCATGAAATTAATGAACATGTTCAACATGGTTTTCATTCTCACCTTCATAAAATCTGGGCAACAGATCTTTCCATTCATCAATTTGAGGCACAGGATGTGGATAACCATCTATGGTTGAGAAATTGAGTGGGGCAAACCTCCTGGCTAGGATAGCCTTCATAGTCATTTAATTTGTCTCATTCCAGTGGAGTCACCAACAGATTATGAATAATGAAGTCACCATGGTGAATGTGAAGTCTTGAAGGTGTCCAACTTCAGTCACCATCTAAAGATGGAGTTGTGCAATGTCGTTCTTCCCAGAGAGATTTTCAATCTACTCAAATCAGTCTCTGACAACGGAGACAAAAATGTTAGCACTGAAAGTCACACTTTGACTGCTAAGGTGTAAGCTCAACACCCATCAGACTGTAAAAGATAATTTTGGTTTTGAATATGTGGATCAACAAGATGGAGAAAGAAAGGGAGAGGGTAGAAAACTGCAGATCAGTAGGCTACACCAATGGGCAATGGAGTCACAAACATTCTACTCATTGAAGGCACAAAATTTGCTCAACAGAAAATAAGATTATATGCGGACAGGTGTAAGAATGAAGAAGGAAAACATAAGATAGAATCTTCACTAAACATAGATCCTCTCAATTTAATGAATCAAAAAAATACTTGAATATAAACAATGACTGATGGGAAAAATACAATTGATCCTCTGCTGCTTAGGGATCCATAAATCATTGACAACCTTTGATCCTCAAATCTGCAATATATTCAAATAAGAATAAATATAAACAAAAGAGTTACAATCTGAAATCACAGCTCTCATGAGTCTCCAATAGCAGTAATGCTTACAATCATAAAATTCTCACAGGCTTAGAAATGAACACACACAGGAAAACTACCTGCTACAGCTCTCTCTAGCCTCTCTTGGCTCATGAATCCTCTTTATCCAAGAGATATCTCCTTCCCTAAATAGAAAATAGCATCCAAATAACCTTAGGAGGTCTAATCCCATATCCTCCATTGGAATCTAAGCCTTGGAGATAGGTGGCAACAATCAAAGAGACAAAAATCCAACAAACTACTAATTTTCAGGAATTTGTTGGAAGTCATTAATAAATTGTTTCCACCTCATTGCATGAGGCCTTTGATGGAGATAAATACTAGGTGAAAGTGTCCCTTGACATATAAATTATCCTTGATAATCCATTTGAATCCTCCTTGGCAGGTGGCAACCTCCCAACAAGGTGAATATCAAAATTGTGACCGCTACAGGATATTCGATAGCGCCGCTGTAAAACAGTTGGTAGAGCCACTTATATGTCTAATATCTCTCAAACCATAACACATTTTTAAAACTTGAGAGAGGTTTTTTTTATTTGGAATGTGATGAACAAAAACCTCCTCCATTTTTCAAAAATACCTTCTCAATTTTTCACAATCCAAGTTTTAAGTTAGTCACTCAAAACTGGTAGAAGCGTCCTTGCAAAATAATTCTGCACAATTTGGTCTCTGCCAAAATTTTGGTAGCGCTTGCCTGTGTGTCTGCATGCAATTGGGTAGCGTAAATCCTATGAAAAATCTACAAATTTCTTAGCACCATCCATAAAAATAATTGAGATAAAAAAGGAGAATGATTACTTATAGCTGTAGCAACCATCAAGAACTGTAAACACTTCTCGTGGGTGCTTTTGATGCTTGGAACCTTGTGAGAGTGTTGTCAATTCTTGTTCTTGACACTTGGAACCTTAAATTTGAATGATGGTCTCTCTCTTGGCACTTTGTGTATAACTTGATCGATATGCTAGCATTGGCCTGTGTCTTTGGCTAGTGTTGTCTTGAGATGTCGATTAATGCTTGAACTTGGAGATTGGGTATAACCCAATATAATTTTAATTTTCCCAAAAATAAATAAAATATCCCATAACAATTCATTTTCCAAATGAATAATGAAGGACTTACACAAAATTGAGGCATAAACCAATCTTGTGCTAACACCATGAAACACTATCCATTTTGGAAAGGCTTGGAGCGATGATATTGCATGGTGTTGATGCAACCGAAATGGAGGAGCACCAGATCATAAGGAAGATGAGTTTCCATAGACATATATACAACTTCCCTCATGCAGGATTATGTGGACATGAATATGATTCAACAACTATCAATTAATTTTCTTAGACCTTATATAATTTTTTGTTCCAACATAATTTATCAAAGTGATATAATTTTTTGATTAAATCAAGAGATTTATTTGCAAGTGGAGGTTAGGGCATCTAGCCACAATCGCATGAACATATGTTATAGTTGGTCATATTTATATTTCTATGCATTGCAAAAAGCACCACTCTTGGGCTCGTGATATGGTTAATTTAATGATGATGATTAGATCCTTTTTGGCCAATAGTGTATGTGTATTTTCCTATTTTTAAGAAGTTTTGAAGGATTTTTGTATTAAATTGTCGTGGCTCAGACCAGGTACGTATGATAGATTTTTTATGATGGTTTTAAGTGTAATTCAACATGTTTTAATGATTCCAAGAAGTTGATTCATGATCTGTTTGTCACAGGGAAAAATCACAAGTCATTTTTGCATCCGACACTTCGTCCGGTACTCCATCCGACACTGCATCCGGTACTCCATCCAACACTCTGTCCGACACTCCGTCCTGCACTAAAACCATGGGCGAGTTGGCGATTATCATATTGGTGACCAGTGATGGGAAAATCAATGACATGGGTTTTCCTTATGCTCGTGGCCTCCAACTATTGAGCTTCTGACAACTTGGATTGGGTTGTTATGTTGGGCGTTTATTGACTCCCTTTGTTTCTAGAAGCCACCTGCGGTTAAGACACATTAATTGTAATTTACTATTTTTAGAGAAGGTCAACCCTTCTAGTGGTCGACCTATCAGCTTGTAACCTCTATAAATACCACAACAGTGGTCAGACAAATAACTAAGCTAAGGATAGTTAAGTTCTGATTTTCCATTTTCAAGACATTTTCTCTAAAACTGTGTAAAACTGTATTTTTAATTTTAAATGCTGAAATCATGTTGCATGAGCTCGTGATTCATCATTGAGGAGTAGCCACGACCTGTTGGGGGGCCCACCAGTGGTCTGGGTGAATATTTGGTCAATTATCTTGTGAATTCACATAGTGTAGTTGTCATTTCTTTTATTTCCTGTACATGAGTTTTTATTATCTTTATTTACTGTATAATTATTGTCCATAGTTTAATTTCTTCAGTTCAGTTACTTATGAAGGCTAGTGTTAATATGCAATGAATTTTTAATTTATAGGAAATAGCTTGCAATCTTAGATACTAACCCCTGTGTGTAATTAGATGATAGTTAGATTCTTCTATATGCTGAAATAGAATTTAAAACAGAGTTAAAACAAGGTATTTAGTTAATGGTTTCTTTGGCAAGGTTTTGATGGATGATTAGTTGTTAGTTTTGAATTTAGTTTTGAATTTGCTTATCTAGTTTGCTCAGTTAGTTCTTAGTTTTCATATCTTTTTATATGCTGAAATACAAATAGGATTTGATTTATGTTTTATGAGTATTTCCCTTTGAAATTTAAATTGTTAAAATAGGATTGGTTTAATTTACTTTATGCAATTTCCATTCTAGATCTAGGTTGCAATTTTAATTCGAAGTTTGATTATTCAGTTTAGTTTTCAGTTATGAATCTCTAAGTAGTATGAATTTGCTTACATTAGCATAGAATGCAATTGAATTAAATAAAATAGTGTTTTCATATTGTTGATGATTAATGCATGAATTGAAGAATCACATGGATATGTAGGGTAGTTGATGTTTCTTCTATAATGGCTAAGTTCTCACTAGATTGCCTAATTCATACCTTTCACTTTGCTATAGAAGTTAATATTGAGTTTATCCCTCTTGAGTTATCATTAATTGTTAGATGTCATCGTGATATCATAAGACACTGGAGACATAACCATCAACACTATATTTGAGTTTTCTTGCTTTTATATTAGAGGATAGTTTCCTTGCTTTTGTAGATTAAAGAATAGTTGTCTTATCATAGATTAAAGGGCAGTTGTTGATTACTTTTATTGTCATGATGCTTTGAATTTAGTAGATTAAGATTTCCTTTCATAAATTAGAAGTAATTATGAAGTTTAATTTAAGAATAGAGTTCACTTGCTTATTAGTTTAATTAGTTGCTTATTGAGTAATTTTGATTAGTTTATTTGTTGTAGAAGTTACCATAGGTTAGTTAGTTGATTTCTTTATTGTTTACTTGCTTTGATAGGGTAGTTTCTTTCTTGTTTATTTGCTTTAATAGGGTAGTTGCTTGCTTGTTTACTTACTTACTTGTTGTTGCTTATTGAATTTGAGTAGGTTAATTAAAGTAGTTTGGTGTTGTTATTGCTCATTAGATAGATTAAATAGATAGTTTGCTTTTTCTTATTGTCATGATTAAGTTAATTTTATTTAATTAGGGTTTTCATTTGCTTTCTTAGAACAATCCATCGGTTATTTGTTCAAAAGTTACTTAGGGTAAATAGTTTAAGTTTCTAGATAGGATTTAATCATTAATAGTCTTTGCTTGAATAGATTATCCATTAGATAACCCATTTCCTTAGTTAGACTATACTACCTCTAGCCTTTCTGCCTTGGCACATATTGTGCTACAACTCTAAGTTTACTTACCCCGGTTTGACAATTTAATTGAGGGTTTTTAGTGCTTTTTAGTGCATATAGAACACCCATCATTTTTGGCGTCGTTGTTGGGGATTTGTCTCAAGGTAGGAATTAGATCATTTCTAAACCTTAGCATTAGTTTGGTGGCGGGGGAACTTTAAGACAAGAGGTAAGAACCTGTGCATCTATTATAGCAGGTTCCCCCAAACCCAATGGTAGTTTTTCTTTTTCTTTTTGTTTACTTTCATGAACAGACATAGGGACCCAAAAGGTAGATACATTGAATCTAAATCATACCTTTCAACCAAGGTTCCTTCTGACCTTTTTTGGGGAAGGAACATTCCACTCATAAACTTCACAGACCGATATCGAAAAAACAGGAGCTAGCTCAACCCAAAGAGCTAAAGAAATCTTTGAAGAGACTAAGACAAGGAGCACTATAGAACAAAAAGTTGAAGCATTAGTAATAGTGGGACAAGAGGCAAGACCACTCAAGCCATCCACAGAACCAAACAATACAACCTTTGTTTTCTTACCACCACCAGGAGAATGAATTCGAAGATGACCATTAGTTTGGAAGAACTCTCTCAAATCCTAGAAGCAACTGGGATCTCTTCTTCTTAGGAAGAAAACATCTTTACAATAGCCAAGAACTTGTCTACCTCTCCATGAATATTAGAAGAATCAAGGTCCTATGAGATACAAAATGATTTTCCTTGCAAAAATGTGAAGGAAGATGAAAAATTATGGACTACATCCAGTGGAGAGCAATCATTAAGACCTGAGATTGAGGAGTTCTCAACATCCATCTCAGAAGATCCTTTATGTACTTCAGAAATCAATCATCCATAAGAAGAGGATCTGCATAGCATGATGAAAGAAAACATAGAAATTACTGTTGATGAACATCAAGATTACATTGAAATTTGGTTTCAAGAGGTCACCATGCCACAATACTATTCTCTTCTTCAACACCATCAGATGCCAAAACAAGTAGGTTGGTTGTTTCTTCATATCCAGGTAATCACTGCAGTAACTTTTTTATATGTGGATATGAGTATGTTTCTTATCTTGCTTCGTACATGGTTACATTGGAAAAGTTCTTACACTTGAATACATATTTTTCTTTCTTTTTTAGGTAGGGTAGGATAATAAATAAGAGTTGCATGTTGTTAGTTTAGCTTAAAGTCTATTGTAGCCTCATTTTACATTTTCTTTTAATAAAATAACTATGAGATACATGTTCCAGTGACTTTATCTCATTGATCTCATTAGTTTTTGATATTTTAGAGTGTGGTTTTTGACAAACAATTCTAGAGATTTCTGTAGGTATTTATTTCACCAGGAGTAGACAATTTCAAGGAAATATAAAATAAGGATTCTTCTTCAAAATATTTCTACATTTGAACCTTGTTGTCTTCTAAGCATCAAATGAATAATGACTTGCTGTAATTAGCCATATTTTTTCAAGGATTTTCATTTTCTTTTTCTCAAGGAATCTTAAGAAGTAGTTGCTCTTGAACCTTCACCACTATATAAGGAAGTGATACCATAACCATCAAGCTTAGAGGTCTCTCGTACAATTTCCCCAAGAAACCTGAGTAAGTGAGTAAAGTATCTTTATTAAAGAGTAACAAGGAGGTCTGATTAGCGGTTAGTCATGTAAACATCACAATAAAATACAAAAGAAGAAAGTGAGTTGAGCCTAAAGATACCTTTTTGTTCTTTCCCAATGGTACCATCCACTACACACTAAAAATACTTGATTATATCATATATTTAGATAGGCTACATCTGCTTGAGTACCCCTTACATTAGGACAATCACTAAGGAATATATATAACGAAAAGTCATCCTCTAACACAAATACCATCCCAATAGAAAAAAAGAAAGAAAAAGTTGTTTTCAAAGTTGTCCTCCCATCTTCTTGCACAAAGAAATCTTATACCAAAATCTTAAAAGATGGAGGGCCAGTCTCTGAGGGTGTAAGAGGCTAACCTGTCGGGATACTGAACAGGTCTACTGGCAGCGGGTACCGGCCTGTGGTATTACTAGGTAAACCTGCCAGAGTATTGAACAAGTTTAATGGCAGTGTGGCATTCTACCTAGCGAGGATGGTAATCTGACAAAAATTAAATAATAAATTTAAACTTGTCTTGATGTATGACATTACTTGTAGACAAAGATGACACGTAGTATGTATGGTTGAGCCAAGGTTAATGAACTCCATAAATTTTCCATTGGGAACTAACTTTGAGACTATCTCTAAACTCTATCACCTACCTCTTCTTAACTATATATAGGATATTCTATCCTATAGGTGGGGCCATATTGTAACCATCTCGTCAGACTAATATGTGAAATTTATCTCTACCCTTAACAAGTTGTAAATCTTTGGATATTGGGAGAATTGACTAGTTTCCTATATTTTTTATTGTGAGGTGTCACAATACTTAGGTGTGGGGGAGTGGTTTCATGAGCTAACAAATGATAAATACTTCCTATCTATAATCCATGAGAAGAAGAAGTAGAATCTTTGTAAAATTTATGTATATTTCTTTCATGATATGGGCTATTATATCAGCAGCTATTTTTTTTTATTGAAATGCTAAATTAGATACCACTGACATCACCGTGTGTTATAATCCTACAGTGCATTTTATTTATTTTTATGTTTATATAGTGGAATACTTCTTAAATGGTTCTTTGCAAAAATTACAGATTGATAACACATTGGTAAACTCATTACAGATCTGTGGTACACACCTATGAATAGAGGAACAAGGTTAAGTGGCTTTGTATTAGGCTAGGTATTTAGCTCAGTATGGTTTTGATTTGTATTTTTCTGGATGAGAATCTAGGTCTAGGGAGCTAGCCCAGGGTTTCCAAAAGATGAGTTGCAAAGATAAAATGGGGCAAGGTAGGTATACTCAGTAGCATTTAGGGTTTTTCATTGTGTATAGGGTAGATGCAGGGAGTTTCAACATGGGAATAAGATCATGAATCCATTCATAATAAGAAGGTGTAACATAACATGAAATTTTCATCCAGAATAGTGAAAATAACTTTCAATTCTTCTAATCTTATGTAACAATCATAGGAAAACATGGAGGTGGCAGCAAATTGTAGCAGAATAGAAGCAAGTTTTGGAGGCCTTCTTCAATGAGTTCTTTAATGAAAAATTTATTAATGGAAATATTAATATGTCCTCTACACTCTGGATTCACTAATCCTAGAAAAAATCTACATCTAACCCCTTCACAATTGATTTGCAAACAAATTGTCTAAAAGCGCAACAACTGTGACAGAAGCGCAACATAAAATTAGGGGTCAAATATGGGGCTATAACTTTTTAACCATAACACATTTTAAAAAACAGGGAGACTTTTTTTAGATAAGGTTGTTCTTAAGATAAACCTCTCTCATTTTTTTGAAATTCATTCCCATGTTCTTGGAATATGTGCCACAAAATAATGACTCAAACGAGAAATTAAATTGGAGAATTTGATTTTCTAAGATAGGCCTCCAAGAAAGTTGAATATCTCCCACTATATGATACCTGTGTAAATATTGAAGAAGGTTATTATTATTTGGTATGTCCTTAGAAAAACCTCCTTTGGTTTTCTAAAATTCATATTTATTTGGTCAAAACATTTGTTTTGAAAATAATGATTAAAACAAGAAATTAAATTAGAGAATTTGATTTTCTAAAATAGGTCTCCAAGAAAGTTGAATATCTCCCAATATATGATACTTGTGTAAAACTCGAGGTAGTTTATTGTGATTTAGTATGTCCTTAGAAAAAATCTCCTTTGGTTTTCCAAATTTCTTCTTTATTTGGTCAGAAACATCTTTTTAAAATGATGACCAAAAACAGAGTCAAAAGTGAAGCATGGTCTCGTAGAACACTTTTTGTGACTTTTCCTGATCCATTTTATGATGTAGTAGTGTCTGGACATGTGTCTATAAATCTTGATGTCCCTGTTGTCCTTTTTTAGGAGCATCTCCAGGTGTTCATTGACTCTTCCAAGACAATACTCTCTGTCCTTTTCAAATTTTGTTGCAATGGTGCCTTCAATGTCTTGTTGACATAGTGAAGGTAGATACTCTGTTTTCAAAACTTGCCATTTTTTTCTATTAACTCATTTCCAATTTAATAAACCTCTGAAATTTCCTTTCTACTTCTTGAAAAGTCTTGAGAAAATGTCTTCCCAAGTACAAAAGAATGTGGCCAATCCTCATAATAGTCTATTCCACCACGGCCTCATCAAATTTCTTGTCATAACCGAGTTGACAAAACAGGGGAAGACATGGGATGAATTCATCTATCAATTTTCAAACCCCCATATTAAAATCAAGACTAGCAAGAAAACACTTGATCTAGGGATGGTTACTCCATCCAAACCCCATTCTCTGAAGACTCCAAACCCTCCTACTCAAGCTATCACTTTGTCGAAACAAAAGGCCAAATCCAAGAAGCTTGTCGATACCCCCACAGCCTCATCAGAAAAAAAGACCAAGAAGCCTATTGCTAACCCCTCGATGCCTTCAACATATCTTGACCCTACACCCAAAAAGATACAAGAAGTAATTCAACAAGAATTTCCTACAGTCCCCACAAATAGGAGAGGAGTTAATCGATTTCATAGAGGAGTTCTTCGAAAGAGTACCTGCAATCCAAGAAGAAAACCTTATGAAAAACCCCCGACCGCTTCAGACCCTATCCAAGTGTCCTCCGATCTCGAAATACCTGACAAAAGACTTTGGGAAGTGTCTGCAGAAGAATTGAAGCCTCATAGAAAGACAAAATCTGAACCTACTTCTCCTTACCAACCCCCTATTACTCCTACTTCAAAGATGCCTACTCCAGATCCTAAGACCGATATACATTCTACATATTTTAAGGGATCTAAGCCCTCCTCCGAGATATCTGATCTTGCTCCAACCATTGAAAATATACAATGGAAAAATGATCAGCTACTGCAACAATTGGAAGATAGGAAGACTTTGGATAAGCATCTTCACCATAAAAATGTAGTACTTCAAGCGAAGGTGAATTCCTTTCAACATTTGGTTGATGAAATGACTAACACCAATTGCAATCTTAGGGCATAATTGAAGAAACATAAGAGGCACAAGAAAAAATCTTCAAGGCAAGAGGGAGAAGCTTCTAAAACTAATCCTTCTCAGCAATATTAGTCATGTGGGGCAATTCCTTTTTGTTTGCAGTGGGACCTGCAAAATATTAGGTGTGTGGGTAATGTTGGGATCGTGATATGGTTAATTTAATGATGATGATTAGATCCTTTTTGGCCAATATTGTATGTGTATTTTCCTATTTTGAAGAAGTTTTGAAGAATTTTTGTATTAAATCGTCGTGGCTCGTGTCAAGTACGTATGATTGATGTTTTATGATGGTTTTAAGTGTAATTCAACATGTTTTAACGATTCCAAGAATCTGATTCGTGATCTGTTTTTCACAGGGAAAAATTGCAGGTCGTTTTTGCATCCGACACTCTGTCTGGTACTCCATCCGACACTGCATCCGGTACTCCATCTGACACTCCGAACTGCACTAAAACCATGGGCGAGTTGGTGGTTATCATATCAATGACCAGTGATGGGAAAATCAACGACATGGGTTTTCCTTGTGCTCGTGGCATCTAGCTATTGAGCTTCTGACAAATTGGATTGGGTTGTTATGCTATGAGTTTATTGGCTCGCTTTCTTTCTAGAAGCCACTGGCAGTTAAGACGCATTAATTGTAATTTACTGTTTTTAGAGGAGGTCGACCCTTCTAGTGGTCAACCTCTCATCTTGTAACCTCTATAAATACCACAACAGTGGTGAGACAAATAGCTAAGCTAAGGATAGTTAAGTTTTGTTTTTCCATTTTCAAGACATTTTCTCTAAAACTGTGTTTTTAATTTTAAATGTTGAAATCGTGTTGCTTGAGCTCGTGATTCATAATTGAGGAGTAGCCACGACTTGTTGGGGGGGCCACCAGTGGTCTGGGTGAATATTCAGTCAATTATTTTGTGAATTCACGTAGTGTAGTTGTCATTTCTTTTATTTCCTGTACATGAGTTTTTATTATCTTTATTTACTGTATAATTATTGTTCATAGTTTAATTGCTTCAGTTCAGTTTTGCATGGTACTTATGAAGGCTAGTGTTAATATGCAACAACTTTTTAATTTATAGGAAATAGATTGCAAGCTTAGATACTAACCCCTGTGTGTAATTAGATGATAGTTAGATTTTTCTATATGCTGAAATAGAATTTAAAACAGAGTTAAAACAAGGTATTTAGTTAATGGTTTCTTTGGCAAGGTTTTGATGGATGATTAGTTGTTATTTTTGAATTTAGTTTTCAATTTGCTTATCTAGTTTTCTTAGTTAGTTCCTAGTTTTCTTATCTTGTTATATGCTGAAATATAAATAGGATTTGATTTATGTTTTATTAGTATTTCCCTTTGCAATTTCAATTGTTAAAATATGATTAGTTTAATTTACTTTATACAATTTCCATTCTAGATCTAGGTTGCAATTTTAATTCGAAGTTTGATTATTGGGTTTAGTTTTCAGTTATGAATCTCTAAGTAGTATGAATTTGCTTACATTAGCATAGAATGCAATTGAATTAAATAGAATAGTGTTTTCATATTGTTGATGATTAATGCATGAATTGAAGAATCACATGGATATGTAGGGCAGTTGATGTTTCTTCTATAATGGCTAAGTTCTCACTAGATTGCCTAATTCATACCTTTCACTTTGATATAGAAGTTAATATTGAGTTTATCCCTCTTGAGTTATCATTAATTGTTAAATTCCATCGTGATATCATAAGACACTAGAGACATAACCATCAACACTATATTTGAGTTTTCTTGCTTTTATATTAGAGGATAGTTTCCTTGCTTTTGTAGATTAAATAATAGTTTTCTTATCGTAGACTAAAGGGTAGTTGTTGATTACTTTTATTGTCATGATGCTTTGAATTTAGTAGATTAAGATTTCCTTTCGTAAATTAGAAGTAATTATGAAGCTTAATTTAAGAATAGAGTTCACTTGCTTATTAGTTTGACTAGTTTATTTGTTGTAGAAGTTACCATAGGTTAGTTAGTTGATTTCTTGCTTGTTTACTTGCTTCGATAGGGTATTTGTTTTCTTGTTTATTTTCTTTAATAGGGTAGTTGCTTGCTTGTTTACTTACTTACTTATTGTTTCTTATTGAATTTGAGTAGGTTAATTAAAGTAGTTTGTTGTTGTTATTGCTCATTAGATAGATTAAATAGATAGTTTGATTTTGCTTATTGTCATGAGTAAGTTAATTTGCTTTAATTAGGGTTTTCATTTTCTTTCTTAGAACAATCCATCGATCATTTGTTCAAAAGTTACTTAGGGTAAATAGTTTAAGTTTCTTGATAGGATTTAATCATTTATAGTCTTTGCTTGAATAGATTATCCCTTAGATAATCCATTTCCTTAGTTAGACTATACTACCACTAGCCTTTCTGCCTTGGCATATATAGTGCTACAACTCTAAGTTTACTTACCCCGGGTTGACAATTTAATTAAGGCTTTAGTGTTTTTTAGTGCATATAGAACACCCATCAACCACCACTTGTTGAAGATATTTTTCAAGAATGCAAGGACTATGTTGAGAAAAATTTGAGAAATTAATGTACTTGAATATATCTACATTTTAAAGAATATTAGTATATCTATTATAGTTTAGCAGCAAGGATGCAAAATCTAAAGAATTTTTATGCATATTTTGAGGCTTACCTTTCCTTCACACTCCCATGAAGCTTATAATAATCAGGAAAGCCTTGCAAACTTGCATTCTCACGAACAGAGATGACCCAATCCTACTCATGATGCATAATAGTCTGTACAAATAGCATTTGGTTTTTTCAGATAAATTGCAACTTATAAACAAGGCATGGCTAACGAAATAGATAATGTAAGAATGCTGAGCCAACCGTCCATTGGTACATTCTTGAGCTTGGCAAAGTATTAAGCCATTCACAGTTCCATTCTCATTATGGTTTGTCCTACCCAAATGGAATAAGTTTTAAATGGATGCAGTTGGTTCATATTATGGGTGATTGAAGAAAAAAATCCATTCTCGGTGGTGCCACCCTTAGAGTATGTTTCACAAAACACTTCCAGGGATAGTTAAAATTAGAAAAGAGTAAAAAAATTGAGAACATCAGACAAACATGATTATGAGGCTCGACCCTAGTGACTATAGTTGACATAGTTGCATCCCACAATATCCGACCAAAGGGAAGATGCAAAAACTTTGTTTGACTACTTGAAGATGCTTGCAGATAAAGAATTTGCAAGGCAAATGATTTCCATCCTCCCTCAA
>SNQJ01S0029393.1:30314-70701 GCA_010110895.2 Picea sitchensis | reverse complement strand
AATTTATATTTTTATTACCCTAGCCTAAATTATAAATTAAACCCCCCCTACCCCTCACATATCACCTTATTCTATTGTTATGCTCTTGAGCTCCTAAAGTGAGCAGATTCTCTCTCCATGCTGTGGCTTCCCCTTTGTGGTCTTTTGTGGTGTGGTGCAACCCTCCTCTTTGCTGCTGTAGGGTGACTATTGGAGCGCCCCCCTCTTTGTTGCTGTGAGGTGACTATAGGTGTGGCCCTCCTTTACACCTGCTGCTGGAATGCTTTGTTGTTGCGGCCCCTTTCTTTATTGGAGAGTTTGTTGTTGCAACCCTCTTTCTGTTAGAGTGTTTGTTGCTAAGATTTGTGATGTGGCTCAACCTTTCTCTTCTGTCCCTCTCGGTTCCTTTTGTGGACTGTTGTGGTGCTGGTCCTCGTGTGATTTGTTGTAGGTGTGACCCTTTCTCTTCTGTTGTGTGTGCCCTTCTCTTCAGCTATGGGTGCAACCCTTTGTCTTCTGTTGTGGGGTGACTATAAGTGCGGCCCTCCTCTTTGCTATTGTGGGGTGTTTGTGAATGCGGCCCTCCTTGAATCTGTCCAGACCTGTTCTTTGAGCCATGGCCTCCCTTAAGATACTCTTTTTGTGTGAGGGTTTATCCACAGATATTCTGTGTGGGGGTTTGGGTGATTAAAGCTTTCTTTTGTTTGATGGTTTGACTGTGTGAAGTCTTTTTTGGGTCCTATCCCCTTGGTGGCAAGAAAGTTCCTTCGTCTCTTGGCAAGAGATCCAACCTATATGGTGGATCTATGAGCTGGAATTTGTTTGAGCATAATTACAAATGGTTTTTCATCCCTAGTTTGTGGCTGTGACTTCTTCAGAGGTAAGACCTCAGGGAAAGGTAAGTTATCTATTCTGTTTATCAGATATGGACTTTGCTTTGATTTTTTTCTTTGATTTATCTAGATCTATGTATCAACATTGATTGTTATCAGATCTGGACTGTATTTTGAGTTTTGGTTCTTACATCTTGTTTCTGAAGTTTGGTTCGTTGTTCCTAATCAGATTGTGTTTCATTCTTAGTTTAGATCTGTAGATTTGTACAAGTTTTATTCCAGCATTGAAGATCAGAACTAATGTTTACTCTAGATCTACTCTTTAGCTAAATAACTCAACTATATTAGATCTGAGCACACATGCTTGTTTTTCTTTGTTCAAGTAGTGTAGATTTGTTTTCTATATATAAGATCTAGTTATTATCCTCATTGAAAAATAAAAAGATACTTTTTTTCTGCTTTACTACCCTAATTCTAACAACTGCATCGGCATGGAATTCTGGAGGAGGTATTGACAAATAATTCGACTAGAGAGGAGCATGAGGGATCATATCGTAAAGTGTGTCAGTATGGGAATATACCAAGTCCAAATATTGAGCATGACTGGTAGCTTACTCCTCAGTGATAGCACGTCCCATGGCGACATCTCTAGAAATGGGTGGAAAACGTGACTTGGTAAACAAATCTACCAAGAGTTGTTCTAGAATGCTGGATTTAATCAACAATCTTTGCCACCTCCATTCATGAATATGATTAGATATGTGAGTGGAGGTGGATTTCTTAATCGAAGTTAAAATCTTTGTATCAGTTTCATACCATTTTTTTTTCGCTCCTATGAGGGTTCGCTGGAAAAGTCGTAAACAAATGGAATCATCCATCAAAGAGTTTGAAGAAAACCAAAGATGGAAGGTCATTATGTGGTTATTAGGGTCTTCTCCATGTCTCCCGTCAAATTTTTGGATACTGGAAGGTAGTTTGGCAAGGGTTGGAGGCCAAAATGGGGCATGTAGTATAGGATCATTGGTCAAACATGACAGATCAAGAAGATATAATGTATCCAAGAATGGAAGTTGTTGGTTAACTTGTGGATATTGGTAGTAACCATGTGACATAGGAACACAAGTAGGACCATATACAGGTTGTGACGGGATGGAAAAACTTGATGGTCCTCCCATGTATTGTGGTTGACCTGAGGGTCCTCCCATGTACTTCGGTTGACCTAATGGTCCCCCCATGTAATTTGGTTGACCTAATAGTCCCCCCATGTATTTCGGTTGGGTCGATGGACCTCCCTATACTTTGTTTGAGGGGGATGCTATGTTGGAATTATGGGGCTCACAGATTGATTGGGAAAAGTTCCTTGTTGAGGAATTCCCACTGGATTGGGTTGACCTCATAAATTATTTGTAACTCTTGGCTATGGTTGTCTAGGATACAAGCTAGTATTAGTGGGAATGGAAGGACCTGCATGAGCGAATTTCCCCCAGGTTTGTTGATGTTTCTACCACATAGGATTTTTATCAATGGCTGAAGGTTCCCCCCCAGGAATTTTTTTCCCTCCAGTTGAAGGTTTCCCCCCAACTAAAGGTTAGCATCCCATTGAAGATTGACATCCAATGGAAGGTATAGAAGAACTCTCCGTTTGTAAAATTGAATATGCGGGTTGAGTATCTTGTCTAAATGTGGTTGTTTGAACAACTTGATTATTGGCCATATGACTGATCGTACAACCAAGTAAATCACTTGGTGTGTGCGTATGTGTGATTAGTATATTACTCGACCCATGCACAAAGATAGATGTACTCACAAGTGGTTGTGTTGGAGTGATTTGGGTCACTGATGTTCCCAATAAAGAAGAAGCACCAACAATAGTGATATGTTCTCTTATAGGGTCAACTATAGGAGATGTGGATAGAGGAGGTAAAACTCCCAATCCCTCTGGAAAACCAAATGTCAGTCAGTTTATGCCAAAATATTTCCTAGTGGATGAACTAGTCGGTAAACAGTAAGAATAATAAGCATCAAGAGTGGATGGTTGTTCAATGAGTAGTGGGTCGAGTGGATCAATAAAAATGGGATTTGTGTAAGATACAAGGGCTTCCATGAATGTAGTGACCATTTATTCTACGTGTTGGTCACTTCCAGGAGCTACACTCCCGATTTCAAAAGTTTTTTCTTTGACCATTCCTTATTTAGAAGAGTCGTGTTGAGTTTCTTGAAATTTAGGATCCAAACCTTGCATTCTGTGAGATCTTCAAAGCACTTGATCAGCCACATTGAAAGTAAAATAACAAACATTAATGGAATTTATTTTTGGCTATGTGTTATATTCTTTGCATGAACATCAATAGATGACTGGAAAAAATTGGATCAGAAGATGAAGAGCACAATCTGATTGTGTCTCTTAGATTTAGTATTACTGAATGTGTCAGGGGAATCTACAACCAAGGAGTTATGGGATAAGTTGGGAAACTTGTATCAGTCTAATTCCTTGGTAAATAAACTGTTCCTGCAGAAAAAGTTGTATAACCTGAGGGTGAGAGATGGAGACTTTGTGACAGAGCATCTAAACACATTCAACACCGTGGTAAGTCAATTGTTATCTATTGAGATTAAAATTTCAAATGAAGATAAGTGTATTAGTTTACTATTCTCTTTACCAGACTCATGGGATTGTCTAGTTGTGGCTGTAGGTAGTAATTCAAATACCTTGAGTTGTGATGATGTGGTCTCATCCTTATTGTCGGAGGAGATGAGACATAAGAACATGGAAGGACATAGCACAGATGTATTATTTGCAAGAGGATGCTCCTAGGGTAGAAATAGATCTAAGTCCTCAAGTAGGATATCTAAGTCTAAGGGTAGATCTAAATCTCCCAGAAATTTTGTAAAGTTATGCTGGAGATGTGGAAAAGAAGGGCACTTCAAAAAGCAATGTAGATCCAAAAGAGTTGAGAAAGTGAAGGGATATGAAGGTGCTCCCTCTACAGAAGAAAATAACTCAAAGTAAGAAGGAGGGGATGTCTACCTGGCTTCTTCAAGAACACATGCAGGTCATGAGGCATGGTTGGTTGACTCAGTTGCATCCTTTCATATGACTCCTCATAGGGAGTGGTTATGTGAATATGAAAGGTATGATGGAGGTAATGTTTTGTTAGGTGATGATTTGAAAACCAGAATCATAGGACAAGGAAAATTCAAGTTGAGTCTCATATATGGAAGGATTTTAACATTGCGTGGTGTTCTGCACATCCCAGGATTGGCCAAAAATTTGATTTATGTAAGAAAAATGGACTATGCAGGGGTAAAAATGATATTTGAAAAAGAAACCTATAGGATGGTTCGAGGAGAAATGGTGTTGCTGAAGGGAGTTAGTGTTGGAACTATATATAATCTTCAAGGAAGAAATATTAGTAATGGGTGTAATAGTTCCATTGTTCCTGATATTGGAGCAGAAGAAGAAAAAACTCCTACAGTCTCTAGAGAAAAGATTTTTTTGTGGCATCAAATACTGGGGCATATCAGAGAGAAGGGTATTCGACTAATACACGGTAAATGTATGGTTGAAGGTATTTCTAACTTCTCTCTGGATTTTTATTTATGTGAACATTGTGTATATGGGATGAAGATTGGGTAAGATTCCCTTCTAGTGCAACAAGGGCAGAAGGAATTTTACAACTAGTACACAATGATGTGTTTGGACCTGTGTCGATTCCATCAGTGGAAAAATCTATGTATTATGTTTCATTTATAGATAAATTCTCAAGGAATACTTGTAAATATTTCCTCAGGAATAAATATGAAGTCTTTGACATGTTTAAAGAGTTTAAGGCTATTGTTCAGAATCAAACAGAGAAAAGAATTAAGGTGTTGAGGACAGATAATGACGAAGATTCTGCGGCAATGAATTTGAAGAGTTTTGTAAGAAGTGTGGTATAGAAAGGTAGAAGAATACTCTATATACACCTCATCAAAATGGAGTTTCATAAAGGATGAACATGACGCTGATGGAAAAATCAAGGTGCATGCTCAGTGGTGCTGGGTTAGGGAAAGAATTTTGGGTAGAGGTAGTGGGTACTGCATGTTACTTGGTCAACAAATCACCCTCATTAGTACTAGATGAAAAGGTTCTACAAGAGGTATGGATTAGTAAGAAACCTTCTCTCACACATCTCAAGGTATTTGGTTGTGAGGCCTCTGTTCATGTTTCAAAGGAAAACAATTGTAAGCTAGATATTAAGATTGAAAAGTGTATATTTATTGGCCCGTATAAATATTGTCTCAAAGGTTATAATCTTTGGAAACCAGAAACTAAAAAGGTTGTGTATAGCCAAGATGTGGTATTTTGAGAAATGAAGGTTGTTGTTAAACAAGAAGTCCTACCTAGTAAGGAAGAAACAAATAAAATAGAGTTTGAGCCAAAGAATGATGAATCAGACTCTATAGAAGAACATGAATCAGAGGAAGAAGATATTCATACTCCAATATTTAGGAGATCTGTGCGGGAAAAAAGGATACCGGAAAGGTATACTCCATCTAATTTTCATTCCACTTTTTCTTTGTTTATTACTGATGATGATCCTAGAACTGTTAGGGAGGCAATGGATTAAGACAATCAAGAACTCTGGAAAAAGTTCATGGTTGAAGAAATGACAACCTTGGATAAGAATGAGGATTGGGATCTAGTGGAGTTGCCGACTAAAATAAATCCCATTGGAAGAAAATGGGTATTTAAAAAGAAGTTGAATGTAGAAGGAAAAATGGAGAAACAAAAAGCTCGATTAGTAGCAAAGGGTTATTCCGAGGTTGAGGGAATTGATTATGTTGAGATTTTTTTCTCTTGTTTCCAAGTTAACTTCCATCATATTTTTGTTATCTGTTGTTGTTGCGTTTTATTTTCAAGTAGAACACATGGATGTGAAGAAAAAATTCCTACATAGGGATCTAGAAGAAGAAATCTATATGAAGCATCCAAAAGGATTTTTTGTGAAGGGAAAGAAGGAGTTGGTATGCAAGCTAAAAAATTGCCTATATGGTTTAAAACAATCACCAAAGATGTGGTATCAAAAATTTGATACTTATATGTTGGGACTTGGATTCACAGGAAGCAAGGGGGATCATTGTGTGTATTTTAAATTAATTGGTGATCATTTGATTTATTTGGTCTTGTATGTGGATGACGTGTTGTTGATAGGAAACAACAAGGAGGTTATCTAGGATGTGAAAACTTAGTTTCTTCTAAATTTGATATGAAGGATCTTGGTTTTGAAAATTTCATTTTGGGCATGGAAATTAAAAGAGATCTGAAAAACACGAAACTCTGGTTAAATCAAAGAAAATATGTTGAGACAATATTGCAGAGGTTTAATATGCATGAATGTAAACTGGTCAGGGTTCCTATTCCTGTAGGTGTAAATTTATCTACGGATCGGTGTCCCAAGACATAGGAAGAGGATGAGGTCATGTCTCGTGTTCCATATGAAAGTGCAATTGGCATTTTGATGTACGCAATGGTATGTATTAGACTGGAAATTTCAGATGTAGTGGGAGTTTTGAGTAGGTATATGTCAAAACTATGGAAGGAGTATTCGACAGTAGTAAAGAGGGTTTTTAGGTATTTGCATGATACTACTAGTTATGGATTTTACTACCAAGGAGGACCATATTTGGACAAAGTGTTGGACATACATGGCTTTTTGGATGCAGATTGGGATGGAGATATGGATCGTAGAATATCTACAAGAGGGTATGTGTTTAACCTGTTTGGAGGAGAAATCAATTGGATGAGAAAAAGATAGTTTGTAGTGGTACTTTCAACTACAAAACTTGAATACATGGAAGCCACTCATGCAAGAATGAAAGAAGTATGGTTACAAAGATTGTGTTCAGGTATTGGGTTGGTACAACAAGTTGTAAGGATAGAGTGTGACAGTTAGAGTGAAATTTTTCTGGAAAATAACCTTTCTTATCATTCAAATACAAATAATATTGATGTTCAATATCACTTTGTGAGAAACATGGTTGAAGAAAAGAAGGTGTTGTTGATGAAGTTGGACACTTTGAAGAATGTTGCATATTCATTAACAAAATATGTGAGCACTGAGAATTTATTTTGGTGTAGATGATCTATGGGCATTGTTGACTATGTAACCTTGTAATCCCCTTTATGAAAATAAAACAATAAGTGGGAGAATGGTGGGAGCTCCCTTGCACGGGGATTCGGGGGCAACACCCCCCCCAAAAAACCCTTGGTTTTCATGCCAATTTTGGGTTGTTTTTCAACACTTGTTTTTTTGCTGATGGTTTTATATTTTCAGTTAAGTAATTAGGGTTAACTAATCCATGTAATTGGATTAGGGTTTTGGATTCTGCTAGCTCATATATGTATATTGTACTATAAACAATTTATGATGAAATAAATATAGAATATGTTGGTTTCCCCGGTTTGGGTTTCTAGGGGAAAAATATCTATGTAATGTGTGTATATGTCATTGTATATTTTATGTTATTTTATTGAAAATTTGTTTGCAGTAAAATATTTTACAAGGTTCAAATCTGAAAAAAAATCTTACAGAATATTTTCCCTGTGGACAAGTGAAATCTCCCTTGGATATCTAGACCCCTATTGACCAAGATAGAAAAACAAACAAATGGACACTAACATTCATTTCTATCTATTCTTTATGTATATAGGAAAACAATATAGAATAAAGAAGTGTGACTTACTTCTTTTCAATGGTTTTTCTCGTTGATCTTCAATCTTTAGTCTTGTTGTCCAAGCTCCTATCACGATGAATAAAGTCTGGAAGGAACATAACCATACCTTCTACTCCTACAATATATCATTAGACAAGAGAAGATCTATCTATATAGAAATACATGTATAAACAATAATATGAAGGAAATAGGCCAAGTTATATTAATGGAGAAACATGGTGAAGTACTTACAAACCATCGTAGACGTTGCAACAACTCCTCCAAGCTCTATAGTCCATCCCTTGCCTGAATGTATCAAGATCATAATGATGATGCTTTGATGTATTCCTTCTTCCAATATCAAAGGTTTGACATTGTACAATCCTTTCTCCCTTTTTCACCTTGGAATGCACTCATTATATAGGATTTGGAGGCCTAACCACCATGGAGAAGATCACTCACTAGATCCACTAAATTGGGATCTCCAAGATTTTTAGGGAGAAAATATCTCTCAAGGATTTTAGAGAGGAAATATCTCTCAAGATCCATCAAATTAGGATATTGGTTTGAGAAAATATCTGAACCATCCATGAGACTCTCAACTTCTCCTTGAGATTAGGAAACTAGATGTGAAGTGGATTCTCACACTAATTTAATTTCCTTTTTTTAATAAAAATGAATAATACATGTGCACATAGTATTTTAACCTTCATATGATAAATTTCTCCCTTGATTGCCTCACTTAAGTGTGAAAAAATCACACTTAGTAGTGTAGAAATTTGGTGTGTAACATATGCCCCCTAAAGTGTGAGGTCAGAAGAAATGTTGATGGTTGAAACACTTTACAAAATATTAATGCAAGGGCGTTGGAGTAGGAGCCTAGTCAAAGATGCAAACAAACATCAAACAATATATATATATATATATCCTCGAGGCATGCATACCTATGCTCGAATTAAACTCACTCAGAGCATGGTTGTCGACCAATACACTATGGATCCATGAAATTACTAACTAAGGATATGGCCACCAAACATACAATGTGGATCCATACCTCCATGACATGATCTAATCGTAGCCATGAAATAATACACAGTGGAGCTATGATATGACAAAACATAGCCACAAACCAAAAAAGTGGATCTATGGTGGTTATATTGCCAACATATACATTAGTTAGATTGCCAATATGGTGGTTATACTAAAATATTCTACATATTCAAATGATCTCCATCACAACCTCGGTAAATCACATTAAAAAGTGAGCTCCCAACCCAGGATCTTCATCTCGATCCCAAAATAGTATGATTCTATCCATGTGAATAGATGACTTGATGTTGAACATGGTAGAAATCACTTGGTTATCGGTCATTAATGTATACTGTTAACAAGTGTGAGGGAAATAACCAATGTGGAAATGAATCTCATCCCAAGGTACGCTAGTACATTCAAGTGAATGTGAATAAATGAGTTGAAGTCGACCATTTGTGGAATCATTCAATCAAAGGTTAATGGTGTAAACCTATTTTTGAAGGTGAGGAAACCTACCAGTGTGGCATGCAGGCTCCAAGGTATTAAGTTTTGAGCTATTATTGGGTTTCTTTTCAGTTTACTAGATAAAAATAACGTAGGTAGGATCATTGAGAGAAACAAAATCACAAGATACACAACATTTATCCTGGGAAACTCTCATGGGGGAGAAAACCTAGTAAAAAATTCCTTAATATAGATATCCAATACAATGCCAAGACAATAAAACAAAACACTAGAGAATATAAAACATTGACAAATGCACCTCTCTCTTCCTTCTTCTCCCAATTGTAGCTACCAAACTTGCACACTGGATGATCGAATGAGTGAGTGAGTTAATGAGGCGTTGACTTCCTTTATTTATACAAACTGGCAAGTGATGAAAAGGTGTCTCTTCATTGAGTAGGGATGACTTGTCTTATTAGTGGTTAAAACCACTTTAATTATCCTGGGGGCCAACTTCTCAATTTGCATATTGTTGGCGCAAGTTTGATCAAACTAGGGTCCTTCTCAGGTTACCAACAAAAGGTACCATGTAGTCTAGAGCGTTGGCATTTTCATCTCCTCCAAAGAGAAGAAGTCTCACCCGAAGCGCTGCTGAGACAGATAGATAGGGAAGGGTAGGGAAAAGACTTAAGAGGATCCATAGGGCCTTCATGACTCATTCTTTATCTTGCGTAAGAGACATGAACAGATCTGAACCATACATGTGCAAGAATCAAACCTACTTATGTTGCGAACACACATTTAAATGTAGAACCATCAGATAGAACTTACATACCATAAGGAAATGTTGTAATGCATAAGAAAACACATAGAGATACATCATATTTGAAAATTTAGGTCCTTATTCATATTATCTTTGGAATCTTTCTATGATTACAGACTCAGAATTACACCATAATGCAGTGTACAGACTTTTGACTATGAACTCATGTCATAGAGCTCAAACTCTCGAACTGATAGATCAAATTCATTACAGACTCACGACTTAATTGACCAACAACAAAATGGCAACCACAACAACTAATCAACCCCTCTCCTTTTACAATTATGTTCTTCATTATCTCTAAGCTGGGTTGTGTATTCCTTCTCGGCTTGAACACTTTCTTATTCTGTTACAGCCATTTGTTTCTTAGCTAGCATTGTGCTGACTTTCGTAACTGCATTTTGTTACTCTTTCTCATTTTGATGTCCAGCCTCTGTTGAAGCTTGTGCAACTTGCACTTAGTCAAAACTTTCACAATTCCTTATCCAAAAACGAAGGGCCCAACAGGCTTCGACCACAATCCTTAAATCGCCCTCGAGTCAAGTACTTGGTTCTTTCGCATCTCCTAGGAGCATCTGTTGTTTTCCCTTATCCTCCTTTTATTATTCCTTGGGCTCTTATGTTTGTGATTTCTCTTATTTTACCTCTTCAAACGAAGGGCCCAACTTTGGTACCAATTCTAAGGCTCGTTGTTTCACTCCTTGAAAGTTTCCCACTTTATCCTGCCATTTCCTGGCAAGGAGTGATGCCTCTACAACAAATTGTTGAGTTGGCTCCTTGCTATCCACCTTTGTCTTGGATGCGACCAACAAGTTCCACTCAGAGTCTGTTGTTGCATCAACTTGATGCATTTGCATGTATACTTCCTGAATAACAGGTTGGAAGTTTCATAACTCTTTATTTTCTATGGACTGAGCCTCAAAGACGACAGTCAACTCATTGTCCACCTGTTGGATTTGATCGAAATTCTATTGTTGCTCCATAGGATCCATTGTAGCTGCAACTTCTTCGTTCAACACCTGGATCTTTGTGCACAACTCCTCCAAGACTTGGTTGTGTCGAGCGATGATGCCAATATAGTTGTTGAATTCCCTAAAAATTGGTTTTCATTCCTCTGTGTGCTTGTGTAATGTTGCTTGGGTAGTGTTACCTTGCAATACTATATTCTGCATCTGCTCTTGCAGATTCTGGGGCTATTGCACTACTTCTTGTTGTTCCTGTTGTAACTGTGTTTTCAACTGCTCATCTTGAGTGGTGATTTGTGTCCATGCTCCTTGTAGCAACTCAATCTGGTGTTTCATCTCGCATGCATCACTGACTTCAGGTAGTTCGGACGCAATCTTCTGAATCTCCATCCAAGCTTCAACAAGTCTTTCTTGCACTCTTGCCACCTTGCACTGAACTTGGATTTTGTCATGTGCTTCCCGCATCTTGCATGTTTTCACAACAAACTCTTCCTTCCTTGAAACCTCGGTAGATCTCTCGACCTCCTGGAGAATTTTCTCTAATTGATTAGTTGATGCTCTGATTAGTCCAAATAATTGTGTCGCTAGCCCTTGCATGAGATCAGTGGATGAAGGAGCTCTGTGGGTGCTTGTGTCTGCAGTGGAAGTCCACTGGCCATTGAGTGGACCAAACGGGTTCTACCTCCTCGTCTGTTAGTGGTCTTGTCACAATCTTCAACCTTAGCAATGCAGGAAAAAGAGTCAAAATCTCTGTTCTAGCTATATAAAGTTGCATCAGTTCTACGGATTGCTAAGGGTCCTGGAGAACCCGCTCCATTTGTTCACGCATGGATGTCACGTTGTGCTTGGGTGTTTATTCTGGTTCTTTCTGAGGCTCTGGTAGATCCTGCTCTTTGGTTACTTCTACCTCCTGCATTGTGGTTTCTTGTACCTCCTCACCCTTGGTTGGTGGGGGGATTTGTTGTTTTCTTTGGACATGCATCTCCTCTTCAGTTTGGGCAAATTTACCTTGCGTCAAAGGCTCAGGTTGTTGTTCCTGGATGTCTGGGTTCAGACCATTCAGCTTCATACTTTGCTATGGCTCTTTGGGGTCTGGACCAGAAACTTCTGATATTGGCTTGGGTGATGCTTGGGTTGTTTCTGGGAGTCCTTGCTCCACTATCTCTAGCTGATCGAGTGTCATTAGCTCTAGGGTTGTGGTCTGGTGGTGACAGGGTTTGGTGATTGGGGTAGTGGTGATGGAGGGTGCTCAGTGATGAATGTGGACATAAATGTTTCAAGCTCTGGGTCATCATGAATGTGAATGATAGTGCTGGCTTTGGCTGCTGAGCGGGTGTGGGGAGGGACCAATGCAAGGGGTTGTGGGTTCAGGGGTATGTTCAGTGAGACCCCGGTTTTGGGCCTCTTCACCAATGGTTCGGTACCAAACACAGCACCCAGAATCTGGTTAACATATGCACCAGATAACACTGCATTGGCTAGCAGCTGACGGATGGACGGTATTTTATTCCACTCCAACTGCTGCATCACCTCTTCCTCCTCAGAGTCTGATTGTGCTGGAGCATCTGGTTTCAGTGGCTCTAGACCTGATCTTGGTTCGACCTCTGCATCTTTGTCTTTCTTCTTTAGTAACTCCGTAGGTAGGATATAATTCATTCTCGAATTGCGCAGGTTACGTTTGACTCTTGGCCATGAAATAACCTCCCTATCAAAGGCCTCCTCGTATAGATAGAACAACAACATCCTTGTGTGGAAATCTTCCCTGCTCACATGTCTCGGCCAGACAAATGTATGGTGTCGGTTCATGCTGAAAGAAATATTTATCGTATTGTAGTTGAGTATCTCTTGTGGGATACGCAACCTCTGTGTTGCGTCGATCAACCTATCGTACCACTTAGAAAATTTTGTGGCATTGAAGGCTGTATTCTCCGAATCTGGCCTGGACTGCCATGGCTCCAACATGTTCTCCATGCGCCCTTTATCTGGTATTGCCGGCTGTCTTCCCATAGGTGGCTTCCATTTAAACATAGCGAATTACATGAGTAGATATTTGTAAGTGAAGGTTCCTCCCTTCTCTTGTGCTTCCTCACATGCTACTAGGAGTTCCTCTAGCAGGTAACTACACCAATTGAATACAACTCCATTGGCGCAAAAATCAGCTACTGATAATGCATCTAGAGTGCATTCGCCTTTGTAGTATGATCTCATAACCTTGTTGGCTATGATGTAACATCCATTCCAGACTGTCTTGGGTAGGATGGGTTCAATTACCATTGTGCGCCCCCCTCTCTTTGTGTTGAATTTCTCATACATTATGAGCTTGCCTTTCATTTTCACATGCTTATCAGGACATTGGAATCCTTTCGACACATCCTCTCCTTGGGAGGATAGTCTAGTAAGTTGCTGAATGTATTCAACATGGATTGGATACCTCTTATCCAACCATAGGCTTTTGTCATGCACCCTTCTTATTAGAAATTTCATGTACCGCTTAACCTCACCAGTGGTACTGAAGACTGGTAGATCTCTCAGGTTCATGATGGTCGAATTGAACAAATTGATGAAGTTTGATTTTGGCACAAATTGCATACCTCTGATTCCATCTAGAGCCATCTCCAAAAAAACATCTGTGTGCATCTGAGGAAACAAGGTTGAATCTATGAGGTTAATATCGAGGAGCTTAACATGCTCCAACTTCCCTTTGAGATCGCCTACGATCTAGACTCATGGGTCATAGGGATCATCTGAAACCACTTGTTTAGACATAGTTCTTCAACTTGTTGTGGCTCTCGCAATTCACACTTCTGTGGAAGCTAAGGACTAGGGTTACGACTGCAGATTTCACAATGGTACAGGCTGGTTCACTCTGTTGAATTCAGAAATGGCTATGTTCTTTTGGAATGATACATTCTCAAGCGAGTTCTCAGGGCCTTATACTTGGCTTAACGAGAAATTTTAGTAATAACTGTTGGTGATCATGACCGTATGGACACAACTGGATCTGAGTTGTCCAACGAGATGGTTTAACAGGGTAAATCCCATTGGGTGATTCTGACATTAACTTATTTGCGTGAGTTGAATAGGGACGTGGATGATTTAGGACCTTTTCTATTTGACAAGTGGGCATCCCAACATGAACCTCGAGGGAATCTTTGTGTCACATAGATTTATGGCTTAACTGACCTTAGACGGGGTACTGATATGGAAATAAAGGCTGTGACTAGACTGGGTTCGTGTGGCACATGGATTCAGATCGTACTCAGATTCATCCTCCCTCCGACCACAAAGTTTGTCCCCGTCATATTGATGACTGTCATTAATGGATTCTCTTACACTTCATATCCTGCATTGTTGAGTCTTTAGTTCTGTATCAAAGAGCACTTAAACAACAAATGAACTATGTGTCTTGGTGCAACACTGCGCACATGGGCTTTATTAACTAAATTTACAAAAATTTCAGAAAACTCAAATCTACTAATGTACAAGCTCCTTCGGACTAGAGCGACAATCCTTCTTTCTCAGTTTTGAGACAGGTAGGGCTTTAGGCGAGTGCCATTCACCCATCCTGGCTGCAACACACCATCTAGTTGCATGAGTCTGACTGCTCCTGAGGGTCGGATATCCGCAATTATAAATGGTCCCAACCAATGCATGCACAACTTACCAGGATGCTTATGGTATCGACTATCATAGAGTAGTACCTTGTCTCCTTGCGTGAATAACTTGGTATTAATGTGCCTGTCATGCCAAGATTTTTGTCTTGATTTTTCAACCGAATGATGGGAGTCTGCTAGAAATATGGTTTCCTCAAGTTCTTGTAATTCCTTAAGCCTCTGTGGCACCGATTCATCCTCTGTCATATATGTGGCTTGTGCAATATATAAAATTGGGGTGATAAATTCTGCAGGCACCACTACTTCTCTCCCGTAAACTAACTGAAACGGTGTGTACTTATGGAGTTTTTTTTTTGTTGTCCTGTATGCCCATAGTACAACTAGAACTCTATCGTCCCATTCCTTTCGGTTTGCACAACAGACCTTTGTTAACCCCCTTTCCATAATTTTGTTGAAGGCTTCGACTATTCCATTGGCTTGTGGGTGGTATGGATTGCTCTTGTCGTGTTGAATTATAATTTTTTTTGTAAGTGTTGCTATAGTGATGCTAATAAAATGAGCTCCCTGATCGTTGGTTAAGCTCTTGGGACACCCGAACCTCGTAATGATATTCTCGAAAATGAATCTGGAAGCAATATCTATCGAACATTCCTGTACAACTGTTGCTTCTGCCCAATGGGTAAGGTAGTCAGTTGCGGTAATGATGTACCTCACCTTTGAATGCTTGGCGATAGGGTTGATTGGTCCAATGAAGTCAACTGTCCATTTCTCAAATTCTTGTACAACTCTAACTAGTTGTAGTGGTAGCTCGTCTTGGTGTGATGGCTTTCCCACCTATTGAAAAACATCACATGATCTAGCGTATACCTTTGCATCCTTGAAGAGTGTTGTCGACCAAATTCCTACCTGGAGAACTTTCTGTGTTGTGGCCTTTCCTCCTATGTGGCCTTCTACAACTCCACTATGGCATTCCTAGAGTATGGTCTATCTTTCATGATCCATGGCACATCGTTTGAGGATGCTATCTAGTCCAAGTTTATAAAAATGTCTAAGGATCAACTGGTAATATGTCGTTCTAACAACCATGTGGCATTTCTGGGTTGCAGAAGATGTCTCTGGACAGACCCATGTACTTAGGAAGACTGCTATGTCCTCCAAGTACTCTAGTATGGCCTCAATTCTGAACAAGTCTATATCTGGGAGTTGATAATCTACTGCTCCATGACTTTCCCCTGACTCTAACATGGATAGGTGATCAAGTCCTATGTTGCATCTTCCCGGCTTGATGATAAATTCAAATGAAAATTCTTGAAATAATAACAACCATCTACAAATTCTTCCTTCTAATACTGGTTTGTTAACTAGATATTTCAATGCAGAATGGTCATTAAAGAATTTAAAATGAGATCCTAACAAGTAATGTCTAAATTTCTGCAAAGCATAAATCATGGCTAGACCCTCCCTCTCTGTCGTTGTGTAGTTTTTCTTTGCTTGTGACAACTTATGAATTGCAAAATAGATAGGGTGATCCATAGCTCCATCACTAGGTTGTGTTAAGATAGCTCCCAAAGCAATTCCTGAAGCATATACATGAATGCTAAATTCATTCTCCCAATTTGGGAATATCAGAATCGGTGTTGTAATGAGTTACTCCTTGAGTGTCTTGAATTATTTATCACATTTTGGAGTCCATTGGAACGTTTCAGCCTTTTTGAGTAAGTTTTCCAGAGGTGCCGTAATGTTGGCATATCTTTGGATGAACCTGTGATAGTAACCTGTGTGTCCTAGTGTGGAGCGCAACTATTTAGCGCTCGTAGGTGGAGGCATATTCACAATGACCACAACTTTGGTTGGGTCTACCAATACTCCTTCTTAGAAGACTATATGGCCCAACAAATTCCCATGTGGTACACAAAAGTTACATTTTTTGAGATTCAATGAGATCTGCAACTCTCTGCATCTGTCAAACATTAGTTACAATAATGCTACATGTTCCTTGAGCAGACCATATATTGTCCAATCATCCTTATAGAATTTTATAAATTTGTGGATGAACTCTCTAAAAGCCTCTATCACAATCCTTGAGAAAACTGTAGGGGCGTTCTTCAAGCCCAATGGCATCACATTGTATGTGAAGGATCCCCATTCTGTTACGAAAGTGGTCTTCCTTTGGTATTCTTCAACGATCCTAACTTGATGGTATCCTAAAAATCCGTCTATGAATGAGTGTGCTTCCTTTCCTGCAACCTGTTCTAGAACTTTGTCTGTAAAGGGTGTTGGGAAAGGATCATGTACATAGGTAGAATTGAGGCTTCTGTAGTCTACATAGACTCTAATATACTCAGTGTCTTTCTTGCTTTGAATAACTATCGGGCTAACCCACTCTGCTTCTTCTACTGCAAAAAGGAGACCCGCTTCCAACATCTTGTCTATCTCCTTCTTAACCTTCTCATTTACTCTAGGGTTAAGACTGTATGGTCTATGTCTGTTAGGGTTGGATCCTGGTTTCAATTCAATCTTCATTTCTCCCATGACTCCTTTGATTCCCTTTAACTCTGAAAAGGTATTTGGGAACAAATCCTCATATTCCCGCAGTAAACTCTGTATTTCCTAACTGGTTTTCTCATCCTAGTAGTCTCCCACCATAGCTATCTTGGGTTTCTCTGTAGTCCCTATATTGATTTTGTACAATTTTAATGGGTGATTGTAGGAACTATCAGTCTGGCTGGGTATGGTGTTTTGAATTTCTCTGCTCCCCTCTATCTCTTTGATGCATAGGTTTCTCAATTCTTCTAGGTCATCTAGGCTTTTCGAATCTCTGCTAATATGATAACATTCTATAGGTTTCTCAATTGAGGGTAGTTGGAGATTAGTCTGGAGTTCTTGGCTATGTTTGGCGCATACCACTAATTTTGATTTCTTATTACCACTATCTATAAAAATAAATTCTTTAATATTTTTCAGGACTACTTCAAGCTCAAGGTACTTACTTGTAAATGAGAAGTCCTTGCAAAATTGAGCTGCTAGTGTTTGCCAATCGTTGGTCTATCTTCTGGTTTCCTCATGTATGACCCAAGATTTTGGGATTGGACCTAGATAGTGGGGGAATACCTGGACCCAGAAGTGAGAGGGTAACCTCACAACTTTTCACTGTGTCACGCACTGTTCAATATGTATCCTAGGATCCGATTCTTCACTGAACAGTTGCACAACTTGTAGATCCATTTGCATCTCTGATTCCAACTTCCTCTTATTATGGAACCTATAATTGATAGCTTGCTTCACCTTGTCCCAAGTTTTGAATATGACTTTATGATTAGCCCACCATCTGGCAGGGGTGTTCTGAAAAACCACATGTGGTACTGAGATTCTTTGGTATTCTCTTATATTTTCTTCCATGTTGTGCAAAAACCTGTCTAGATCTGAGGTGCCATCGTATACTAGGTGTTCTCTGACTTCGGTCCCAACCCATCTGGTCGCTCTGACAGTTGCACATCTTCTTGAGAATATTTTGTGCGAACCTTGTTTCCAATTATCGAAATCCAATTCTGAATCTTCATCTATTGATTGTATGCTTCTCCAACTTACTGATCCATCAAAAGTAGGATTTATATAATCATTTCTTGTCCCAGTTGTTACAGTGTCAACTGGTCCAAGTCTTCTCCCTCCATATTATTGTTTGTTGGTTCTGTATACCTGGGTCCTACATATGGATCCAAAGCTTGAACTAGCTTGATTCCCTCAGCCTCAAAGGTCATGGTGTCTTTCTTCAAGATGATTACTGCATAATTGTCATAGGACCAATTGATGCCAAGTAGTGGAGGGTAGGGGTCCTTATCTCCCATGATCTCAATGACTTCAAAGTCATCCATTGTCTTTACTCCCACAACATCTATTTCCACATTCTCTAGTCTTCCTATGGGGAAGATACAATATTGTCTTTCCATTCTTAACTGAATTGGGGAATATGTCAGCCTAACCAGGTATTCTTAGACATAATGTTCACATCTGATCCTAGATCCAACATGACGTCCTTGATTTCAAATTCATCTAACTGGGATACTAGTCTAAAATATTCGCTGCACTCTCTAGGTACTCTTCTCAGGAAGATTAGCCCTTATTCCTACCTCTAGGGGTTCTTCGTTCCCTAAAACTATAGGTATAACACATTGCACAACTTTTCTATTAGTTGATCATTCCCCAGAATGTCAGAGAATAATTGAAACCAAAGGTCAACTACATTTTTAGGTTCCTCAGGTTGTCTTGGCATGACTACAGGGTTTCTGGGTGTAGGGGGTGAAGCAGGGGCTTGCACCATCTTGGGATAAACAATAGGCTGTGACTGTTTCTCTTGAATCTTAGGGCTAGGAACATTCTGAAATACTTCTATGACATCTTTAAAGAATAGATTTTGTTTCAGAGGGTCATACATGTCTACTTTAGGTGTTTCTTTCTGGATTTGAGGTAGAGTATTAACATCATCTCCTGTCTTTGCTCCTCCTTGAGTAATGATATTAAGGTTGGGAAATTGTAACTTAGAAACCCTCTTTATTTCTGAACTGACAAGGTTAGTTCCTCTTTTTCATACTCTATCCTCCAATTTTTCAATTAACTCTAGGCAGTCTTCAGTTGCATGCCCATTAGTTCTGCAGTGTGAGCACCATGGCTGCCTTGGATGAGGACAATCTCTAGCCATGTGACCTTACTCATCACAGTTATAGCATCTTCTTGGCCCTCTTCCCCTAGTTCTTCCTACTCTGAAGTCTCCTCCGACTCCACCTTGTTGACCTCTTCCTGGTCCCTGAGGGTTTTCAGTCACCCTGAATGTTGTTCAGTATAATCTGTCTTCTAGTGCATCCAATGCTCTACATTGATTGGTAGTATGCGTGGTAGATGCGCAGAGCTCACAATGTATTTTTTTTGGTACTATCTAATATTTTTGCATGATGGGGCATTGTCTTGGCCCATGCCCATGGATTCGATAGATTTCACAATACTCAGTTGTTGGTGTTGCTTGGCTTCCTGGGAAAGCATGATACAGGGCGGGGTTATGGAAAGGTAAGTTCATCGATACTTGCACAACTCCTCCCGTGGTTCCTGGTGGGGTTATCATCGAATTTTGAGGGGGTTCCATTCCCCTTCCTCACGGACATTCGTTCGCCAGTTGATCTTCCGTATAACATCCAATGCACCAAACTTGATCGTCCTGATCTAGGTATCATAAGCTCTTGAATATTTTATGTAAGTGACGATATATTCTCTTGTAGTTGCGCTAGATTCACATCTACTGGGGGTCTGGTCATTCTCAGGGTATCCCGCCATGGATTCAATCATCATCAATTGTTACAAGGCATCTGTTAGCAAGGCTATCCGCAGAATGTACCACTCCCTTTGATGTTCTTCATGGATTGGATGTGCCAACCTTCCTATGGAATCTTTAAACTTCTGGCTGTATTCCCAGACCGATTCACCTTCCCGCTGCTGGATATTGCTTAACTTGGACATAACCAGTTGTTTTGACTGAGGTAAATTGAACTCTGCTATGAACCTTTTCCATACCTGGCCAAGTGAGAATGCTTGACCTTGCGTTCCTAGCATTCTTGGCTCAATACTCTTCATGTACTACCTGAGAGCATGCCCTGTCAAGATAGTCTGGAACTAGACCAACTTATTCGCATATGAAGTCCCTATGGATCTCCAGATTGCTTCACATAGGAACCAATGTTTCTCAACGTCTTCATCTCCCTTACCCCAAAATTTTGGGTATCGAGAAATCGAACCTCCCGCATGGCCAACCATTGTTGATATTATTGTTCCTATCAATATGAATCCTAACGGTCCTTCTTGAAATCTACAAGGGGATTCCATTATCCTCCCTATAATCACCCTTCTTCGTTGTGACTGACTAATTAATTGTACTGGAACAGAACTAGCGTGAGAAGGTAGAATCAAAATTACTTCTTGTATAGAAGACACTTGGGGTATGGGTGATTCAGGGCACGCCAATGGCTTCAGGGCAGTTTTATTTGATCTGGGAGGTCTCATTTTCTTCCACTGGGATGATCTCTTCGGACGGATTCCCGATCTCTCCTGTTATCAGGGATGAATCTTCTCTTTCTTCTCCAATATTCATGTCGACTTCTTCCTCTCTCACGCCTGCACCTTCTCCTTCTTGTCCCACCTCCTGGGGACTTATTTCTCTCTGCGCTTCTCTCTCTTTTAATCTTTGAATGACCATTTGTTCCTGTCTTCTCATCTTCTGCAATTCTTCCCTCTGTCTTTCCTCTAATTCTCTCTATCCACCTTCTTTCCTCAACTTCTTGGACTGTCTTGCTGCTTTCTTGATCTTTCCATGCCACCACTTCTCAACTATGGCAGCTCTCTTCAAGGCTCACTCATCTCTTGAGTCCATTTCTTGTTGTTTCCCCCCCATTTGTCAAAGAACCTTTCCCCTCTCTCATGCCATGACTCTCACCCTACCCCAAGCGAGGGTGTTTACACTGCCATATCAGTTGGGGACATATTCAACATCCCCTCCTTCATCAAGAAAACCTTAATCCACAGGGGGATTTCTCTTAACATCCTTCCCCTTGCGTCTTTCTTGAAAATTGCCTCTGCTCGTGAGAAAGATTGGTGATTCTCAGCTGCAAAATTGATGATATATCCCTATGTTGTGGTGCTGACTCAAAAACCAATTGCTCGTGTGACTAGAAAATACAGCCTCTGAAGTGCTGCTAGCTTCTCGGTATCCCATGCACAGATCCTCTTGACTCTTCCTTGGAACTCTGGAGGTTCTTGGAGCCTCCTTATCCAGTGGAAAAATTCTTCCAGGAATTTAACCTAGAAAATCTTGTACTGGTCACTCGATCTTTCTGAGTTAAATATTGCTTCACGAGTGGTTTCCCCCAATTTTCCCTTCAATTCCACTTCTTCCCATATGAAGGCATCACAATTTATTTCCCACCATCGATCAATACCAAATCTATGGATCAACGAAATTATTCTCCCTACAGGTTCCTTTTTAACGCGGGTCATGGCAACAAAACCATTTTGTTGGCGCAATTTTGATCAGACCAGGGTCCCTCTCAGGTTACCAACAAAAGGTACCATGTAGTCTAGAGCGTTGGCATTTTCATCTCCTCTGAAGAGAAGAAGTCTCACCCGAATCACTGCTAAGACAGATAGATAGGGAAGGGTAGGGAAAAGACTTAAGAGGATCCATAGGGCCTTCATGACTCATTCTTGATCTTGCATAAGAGACATGAATAGATCTGAACCATACATGTACAAGAATTGAACCTACTTACGTTGCAAACAAGCATTTAAATGTAGAACCATCAGATAGAAATTACATACCATAAGGAAATGTTGTAATGCATAAGAAAACACACAGAGATACATTGTATTTGAAAATTTAGGTCCTTCTTCATATTATCTTTGGAATCTTTCTGTGATTACAGACTCAAAATTACACCATAATGCAGTGTACAAAATCTTGACTCTAAACTCATGTCGCAGAGATCCAACTCTCGAACTAATAGATCAAATTCATTACAGATTCACGACTTAACTGACCAACAACAACAATGGAAACCACAACAACTAATCAACCCCTCTCCTTTTACAATTATGTTCATCACTATTTCTAAGATGGGTTGTGTCTTCCTTCTCGACTTGCATGCTTTCTTGTTCTGTCGCAGCCGTTTGTTGCTTAGCTGGCATTGCGTTGAATTTTGCCACTGCTTTTTGTTACTCTTTCTCGTTATGATGTCCAGCCTTTGTTGAAGCTTGCACAACTCATGCTCAGTAAAAAATTACACAATTCCTTATCCAAAAATGAAGGGCCCAACACATATTATATTTAGGGTTTGACCAATCCACAAAATGGGATTTGGTCAATTACAATGCTCGACATGATCAATCCACAAAAGGGGATTGATCTAATGAATAATAACTCAATAATAAATAGAATACTCTTTGCAGTTACAATATTTCAACACAAGGTACTAACTGGTTCCTAAGTCTAATTCCTAGATAATGTGTTGAAGTAGACTAGAAAAAACTCATTGAAGGAGGGTCATTATGTTTCCCCCGTGTCCCTAAAATCCTTGAGAGACATTTTCTCCCTAAAATCATTGAGAGACATTTCCTCCCTAAAATCCCTGAGAGATATTTTCTCCTTGAGATTAGGAAACTAGATGTGAGGTGGATTCTCACGCTAAATTAGTTTCCCTTTTTCAATAAAAATGAATAATATGTATTTTGACCTTCATATGATAATTTATCCCCTGACATTTCTAGGGATCATGAAAAACACTCCCTCAATTAAGTGTGACAAATCCACACTAAGTAGTGTGGGAATTTGGTGTATCACAATGGGAAATGAAGGGTACCACTATGATCAAGATGAAGAGAGGGATCCAATGGGATAGGTCTCAAATAAGGGTGCGAGCGGGCCCTAGAATACTGTTTTTAACTCTTCTGGAGTTATACTTTGATCTAAATAATACTGCAGTGAAAAAATGGCCATATTCTTAACTGGAAGAAATGTGTAGTAATTTCGCAACCCGAATGAAGGAGGAATAGTTGCACGACAATAGATCTTGTCTTTTCCCTTTTTTTCTACTTTTGTCCCAAAGGTTATGGTGTCAAAGGTTTTTATAGACAAGGTTTTTCCTTGTGCTATAGCTCTTTGATACACAATTTGGGTCGAAGAGTAGTACTCGGTTCAATATCCCATTGCACCAATTAAGGAGGGTCGACCATACCCTTATCCATACTACCTGATTACCCAGGTACTAGAGAGTATCTTCCCAAGTGTTGTTCTCAGTGGAACTATAGAAGTCAGGCGGTCAATGGGTTTATCCATGGAGGGCTTCTCGAGATCTAGGTCAATCTGTATATATGCGTTTTCTAATGCACTATCACTCGAAAGGGTACCAACAGGGGTTATAGGGGTGGCCAACAATGTGCTCTTAAGAACCACTTATAGTTCCTGCATGTATGCTTCCCCGATTGCGAATTTATGGATTGAATGACAAATCACTATATATTAAAGACATTGGAATATGTCTCTAACCCCAAAACAATTATCCCACAATATATGCCTCAGAAGAGATCCGATACCACTTGTAATGACAAGATCTATTATATTAGTAGGAAATATAAATACTATAGGGAACAATAGTGGAACAACAACATAAACATAAATACTACAAACAATAATAGCAAAACAACAAAATATATGGAACCACAACACCAACATGATACCTTTATTGATAGGAAACAATGTTCACTTGCCTCTTCGAGGGGGAAACCTCCAACTGAGTAGAGTTCAATTACAATCATTCTCAAGACATCCTTTCCAATACCTCCTACTCTTATTTATACTAATTTTATGTTCTAAGGAACCTTCTGGAGGAAGATATTTCTAGAAGTAGAAGCTTATATTAGGTCTTCTTACATTGACTTATTGATGCAGGAGCATCGCCAGTAAAGCGCAAGTGGAGAACAACTAGATATGCACCAGTGCACATTTTGAAGACGTTTTGAAATTTAAAGGTGAAACATTAATGTAATAGTTGGAAGGTTGTAATCACTATTAAATGTTTTGGGGATTGTAACGCATATCTTGAGTGTTTCTCTCATCTGTCGGTTGTAGGAATTTTAATGTAATAAATGTAAAGTAGTTGTAGAATTTAATTTTGATAAGATAGCTTAGAGTTGTAGGAGGGAAAACTCAAGAAAGCTCCCTCGTAGATGTATTGTATGATTATTTATTCTCATTGTAAGAATAGTAGTTGTAGAGAAAGAGAGCATAGGAGAGTAGAGAAGAACATAGCTCAAAGAATTTGTATAAGCAAATAGTTGTTTCTAAAGAACCCATGTACAAAAGCACTTGAGTTAATAGAAGAATGATTTGACTCAATTTCATGGTGTTGTTAAGGTTACTGTTTTCATCTATTGAATGGTATGTTTACAATTTGCTTATATATTATGTTATGCATTTGTTTCAATTATTTATGTGTATTATTTCATGTTGAATGTATGAAGTCTGTGAGAGGGAGAGTATGAGTTTCAATTTCTTCTCATCCTAAGAATTCCTGCAAAGAGTGCAGTGAAGGTCCGCAAGGAATGTGTTGACGAGATTTTGAGTTTTACCTCAGAAAATATATGGAGAGATAGAGTTGTTCTTATACCAACAAAAGTGAAAATATAGCACAAAGCCATGCAAGGTGTGTACAGGCCAGGTTGAAGTCTTAGACTTTTCCACCCCAAGGAATCGGTTGAATAACTTCTGTCATAGCGAGTGTGCAAAGTTGGAGTGTTTGGATAATCAAAGATTATCGTGAGGGCCGCAAGGAGTGCATGTAAGAATTCTGTAGAATCCTTGAGTTTGCAGCCATAATCAATCTCAAAATGGATAGAGACTTAGAAAGTTCAAAGGAAGAACAAGGTTCGAAGTCACCTCGTAGAAACCAAGCTCAAGAGAGATATCAGCCGTTAGATCCCGAGGAGCGTTAGCCATCGATTTGATGCTCCGAAATATCAAAATTTCTGAAGTCGACAGTGTGAAGATACTTTCTTCTCAGAAGTCATGAGTTGAAAAGTCTCGACTTTGTGAAAAGAGAATCTAGACCATCATATTTTGGAAGGTTCAGGACCGCTGATCCATAGTAAAGAAGTCGTGAGTTCAGACTTCGGGAAAAGGGAGAAGAGCTGCATCACAAACTCATAAGTCACAAAATCCAGACGCACTTGGAGGTGAGGCCCCAGGATTTGGCTGGGGGTCATATGGTGGAATCATAAGGGAGGAGCTAAGTACCATTAGCCCATTTCAGAGTTTCAGGAAGTGGAGGAGTCGGGGTGACTCGCAGCAGGAATCTCGAAATCGCGAAATGTAAAGTCGTGATCTGGAAGATCCCTTTGGGTTAAGTTAGTGGTCACGCTAGTGGTCATGTGGAGTAGAGGCTCACACCTAGTGCTTGTTCGCATGGGCGTAACTTCTATAAGGACCTGTGGTTTTACATGCATTGAAGGTTCCAGTGGGAACCAAGAAGCCATTTCGACTAAGGGAAATAGGAAGATCCAAATACCTGGAGGTCACGCGGACCCTGCTAAGGTGGGGGTGCTATGTCAGGTGGTATCAGAGCTCTCAAATTTTGTTTTCTGTAGAGGGAACATGAAGGATAGTTATGATTTGAATTCTGCGTGAACAGATTGAAACAATTTCACCGAGAAGACATCAGGAGAAATCTATGCCCGATCCAGCCGTGGAAAGGGAAATGAGAGAACTTCGTGCTTGATTAGATGCTATGGAGAAAACACAGAGGTGAACACCTGATACAGGGGATATCAGTGAGGCTGAAAGTGAGAACGAAGCTAGAGCCGAAGAAGAAGTTGTAGTTGAATATGATGCAAAGGAATGTCTATTCAAAGCTATTTCAAGGATAGGTGCCAGAGAAAAAAATGGACATCTCGATGTATGAAGGCAACTTAGACGTTGAGGAGCTACTAGATTGGTTTAGATATTTGGATAAATACTTCGACTATAAGGATATCGAAGAAGATAAGAACGTAAATCACACAGTCACTTGAATGAAGGGGCATGCAACGCTATGGTGGGATGAATTGCAGGCTGACAGGCGTTGCAAAGGAAAACAAAGAATTAAAATATGGGACATGCCAAATTCATACCCAAATATTACCAAATTAATCTGTTTCGAAGAATGCATAATTTGAGACAGAAAGGTATGACGGTGAAGGAATACACTGAGGATTTTTATAGGTTAAACATCAGAGTTGGTCATTGCGAGAGTGATGATGAAAAAGTCGCTAGATACATGAATGGATGGAGATATGAAATTGAATATGAGATGAGCATGGTGACAATCATGAATGTAGAAGATGCTTATCAGATTGCTTCAAATGAAAAAGTGAAATTGGCCCAAAATCAAGGTCAAAGGGGCAGAGGTAGAAGTTAGAGTAGAGGCAAAGAAATTTCCCAGGATAGAGTACAAAAGCCCAAGGATGAATAGAATAAACCTCATAACCACCTAGAAAGGGGAGGAAGCTCACAAGGAGGAAAATATGCTGATAGGAACACTTTTCCTCGAGAAAGAGGCATAGAAGGTGAAATAAAGTGTTTTTTCTGTGGAAAGATCAGACACAAATATTTTGAATGTCCCGATAGAAAAAGAGATGGAGGATTCGAAGCTCACATTTCAGAAGTGCAAAGGAAAAATGTTGAGGTAGAAGATGCAGAAGGTGGAAGATCCTTAATGATGAGGACAATTCTCTTGAAGCGAGAGAAAGAGATGGAGAATCCATCCCAGAGGAACAGTTTATTTAGGACTTCTTTCAAGACCAAGGTTAGGGTATGCAAGGTGATAGTTGACAGGGGAAGCATAGATAATATAGTATCCACAAAGATGGTGGAAAAGCTGGAATTGGAAACAACTGCACATCCAATCCCATACAAAGTTTCATGGTTTCAAAAAGGACATTAGGTAACATTCACTAAACAATGTTTAGTTGAATTTAAGATAGGGGGATATAGATATGAGATCTTATGTGATGTTATTCCCATGGATTTCTATCATCTTTTGTTGGGGAGGCCTTGGAAATATGATAGAAATGTTATTCATGACAGAAGAAAGAACACATACACCTTGGAGAAGAATGGTAGGACACATATGTTGCTAGCAATTGAAGACAAGAAGGTGAAATAAGAGATAAGAAACACTATACTTCTCATGAGTGGGAAGGAACTTCTGGATGAAGTCAATAAGGATGAAGAAATGTAGTTTGTTGTGGTAAGAAAACCTAGAGTCATCTTGACTAGTACCTCAATAGGTGATCTACCTGAGGAGATTCAAGAATTGTTGGAGAATTTCATTGATATAGTGGTGGACAATTTGCCTTGTTCTTTGCTGCTCATCATAAGTGTAATCCATCACATTGAACTTATACCAGGAGCGATTTTGAGAAACAAAGAAACATACATATTGACGCCGCAGGAGAATGAAGAAGTTAAGAAGCAAGTCTAGGATTTGATGGACAAAGGGTTGGTTAGAGAAAGCTTGAGTCCATGTGTTGTGCCAACAGTGTTAAGTCCAAAGAAATATGGTGGATGGAGAATGTGTACAAACTCAAGGGCTATAAACGAAATCACCATCAGGTATAGATTTCCTTTACCCATGATGGAGGACTTGATGGATTGCATGAGTGGAACAATTTTTTTTTCAAAAATTGATTTGAAAAGTGGATATCATCAGATTAGGATGAGGGAAGGTGATGAACATAAGAAAACATTCAAGACAAATGAAGGGCTGTATGAATGGCTTGTCATGCCATTTGTCTTGACAAATGCGCCAAGTAATTTTATGAGATTAATGAACAAAGTCTTGAAATATTTCATTGGAAAGTTTGTAATTGTATATCTTGATGATATAATGATCTTTAGTAAGACTGAGGAAGAAAATTTGAGACATTTAACTCTAGTAATGAGGAGGTTGCAGCAAGAGAAGTTGTTGATAAATCTGAAGAAGTCATCTTTCATGAAGACATAAATAATTTATTTGGGTTTTTTGAACTCTTCGAATGAGTTGAAGATGGATCCTGAAAAGGTAAAATAAATCAAAGAATGGTCATCGCCAAGGAATATCTTTGAATTCAGAAGCTTCCATGGATTAGCTATTTTTTACAGGAAGTTCATCACAAATTTTAGTGGAATTTGTGCACCAATGATGGACACAGTCAAGAAAAGACATAACTCTTTTCATTGGACAGAGGAATTAGAGATAAGTTTCAAGTTGTTAAAGGAGAAGACAACTAGACAACCAGTTCAGGTCCTTCTAGATTTCAATAAAACATTTCAAGTGAGATGTGATGCAAGTGGATTTGTGATTGGAGAAGTCTTAAGTCAAGACAATAGACCAATTGCATACTTTAGTGAGAAGCTAAATGATGCCAAGAGAAATTATTCCATGTATGATAAAGAGTTTTATGTGATCATACACGCATTGAATAAATGGAGGCACTACCTGGTTCCGAAAGAGTTCGTTTTGTATAGCGAAAACCAAGCCTTACCATTTATAACCAGACAGGAGAAAATGAACCAGAAACATGCAAAATGGGTTGATTTATGCAAAACTTTACTTTTGTTATAAAGCACATTTCTGGAAATGCTAACAAGGTTGCATTGAGCAGGAAATGTTTGATTCTGCAGGTGTTTCATGTGAAGACCTTAGGTTTTGACAGTCTTAAGGAAATGTAAAAAGATGATTCAGATTTCAAGGATGCTTATGAAGCATGTGAGAATCCTGTTCCGAGAGATAGAATCCAATGGATTGAATGTTTAATTCAGGATGGATTATTATTCAAAGGAAATCAGTTGTGTATCCCGAAGAGTTCTATGAGAGAAAATATTTTGAAGGAAAAACATAGTGGGGGACTGGATGGACATTTCAACCATGATAAAACATTTGTGCAACTGAACAATTTATATTATTGGCCAGGGATGAGGAAGGATGTCAAGATTTTTGTGAACATATGTAGAATTTTCCAGCACACAAAGGGGAAAATACATAATACAGGGTTGTATCAACCATTGCCAATACCAGAGAGGTCGTGGGATGCAGTAAGCATGGATTTTGTGTTAGGAATTCCAAGGACACAGAGTGGTTGTGATTCCATATTCATGGTATTCGATTGATTCTCAAAAGTGGCACAATTTATTCCATGTTAGAAAACCAGTGATGCAACACACATTGCAAACCTGTTTTTCAAAGAATTTGTTCGACTTCATGGTTTACCCAAGAGTATTGTTTCAGACAGAGATACCAAGTTTGTTGGTCATTTCTAGAGGACACTATGGAAAAACCTGGGGAAAAATCTATATTTTAGCTCACCATATCACCCTCATATGGATGGACAGACTGAGGTAGTAAATTGAAGTTTGGGAGACTTATTGAGGAGTTTAGTAGCTAAACATCATAGTCAGTGGGATCATATTTTTCCGCAAGTGGAATTTTCATCTAACGACTCACCTAACCGAAGCATAGGACAAATACCATTCCAGATAATGTATGGAATGCAGGCAAGAGGAGTATCCAATTTGATAGACTTAGAGAAAAATGAATTCAGGAGTGCTGGAGCGGAAGATTTTGCAGCAGATATGTAGGAGCTCCACAGTAAGATTAAGGAGCGGTTGAAGAGTTCCAACCAGGAATAAAAGCGCAGAGAATATTAACACAGAAGAGAGCTTCAATTCAATGTGGGATATTTGGTCTTGGAACATCTAATAAAACAAAGGTTCCCAAGGGGAACGTATAATAAGCTGAGATGAAAAAGATAGGGCCATGTCAAATCTTGCGGAAATTTGAGGCAAATGCTTATGATATAGAATTGCGAGATGATGTGGGAATATCACCCATATTCAACATAGCATATATGTACCCTTATAGAGAAGATGAAGCTAGAGGAGAAGAGAACCAAAAGGAAGTTCAGTGGGTCATGTAGATACATGTAGCTGAAAAGACACAGATGGAAAAGATCATTGATCAGAGAGTTGGCAAGAAGACGCAGAAGAAGACATATTTTGAATATTTGATAAAGTGGAAGGGACACCCGATTGAAGATGTCAGTTGGGAAAGTGAATCAGATATCCATAAACATGGACAAACGGTATAGGAGCTCATGGATGTGAGTCCATGAATTTTTCAGCCAAAGGATTATGATGCAGGAGCATCGCCAACAAAGTGCAAGTGGAGGACAGCTGGATATGCACCAACGCGCATTTTGAAGACGTTTTGAAATTTAAAGATGAAACATTAATGTAATAGCTGGAAGGTTGTAATCACTCTTAAATGTTTTGGGGATCGTAACACATATCTTGAGCGTTGCTCTCATCTGTTGGTCGTAGGCATTTAATGTAATAAATGTAAAGTAGTTGTAGACTTTAATTTTGATAAGATAACTTAGAGTTGTAGGAGGGAAAACTCAAGAAAACTCCCTCGTAGATGTATTTTATGATTATTTATTCTCATTGTAAGAATAATAGTTGTAGAGAAAGAGAGCATAGGAGATCAGAGAAGAACATAGCTCAAAGAAGTTGTATAAGCAGATAGTTGTTTCTATAAAACCCATGTACATAAGCACTTGAGTTAATAGAAGAATGATTTGACTCAATTTCATGGTGTTGTTATGGTTATTGTTTGCATCTATTGAATGGTATGTTTACAATTTTCTTATATACTATGTTATGCATTTGTTTCAATGATTTATGTGTATGATTTCATGTTGAATGTATGAAGTCTGTGAGAGGGAGAGTATGAGTTTGAATTTCTTCTCGTCCTGGGAATTCCTGCAAGGAGTGCAGTGAAGGTACGCAAGGAATGTGTTAACGAGATTTTGAGTTTTACCTCAGAAACGCTTAGGAGAGATATAGTTGTTCTTATACCAATAGAAGTGAAAATATAACACAGAGTCATGCAAGGTGTGCGCTGGCCAGGTTGAAGTATTAGACTTTTCCAACCCAAGGAAGCGGTTGAAGAACTTTTTTCATAGGGAGTGCACCAAGTTGGAGTGTTTGGATAATCAGAGATAATCCTGAGGGCCGCAAGGAGTGCATGCAAGAATCCCCTAGAATCCTTGAGTTTTCATCCAGAATCAAGCTCAGAAGGGATAGAGACTTGAAAAGTTCAAAGGAAGAACGAGGGTCAAAGTCACCTCACATAAACCAAGGTTAGGAGAGATAACTATCGTTAGATCCCAAGGAGCGTGAGCCATTGATTTGACGCTCCAAAATATCGACATTTCAGAAGTTGGGAGTGTGGAGAGACTTGCTGCTTGAAAGTTGCGAGTTGCAAAGTCTCGACTTTGTGAAAAGAAAATCTGGACCGTCAGATTTTCGAAGGTTCAAGACCGTTGATCTGTAGTAAATAATTCACGAGTTAGAAGTTTGGGAAAAGGGAGAAGAGTTCCATCGCAAAATTGTAAGTCACGAAATCTCGATGCACTCGAAGTTGAGGCACCAGGATTTGGTTAGGGGTCATATGGTGGAAGCATAAGGGAGGAGCTAAGGACCATTAACCCATTTCGAGGTTTTGTGAAGTGGAGGAATCAGGGTGACTCGTAGCAGGAATCCCGAAATCGTGAAACATGAAATCGCGATTTGGAAGAGCCCTTTGGGTTAAGTTAGTGGTCACATGGAGTAGAGGTTCACGTCTAGTACTTGTTCGCACGGGTGTAACTTCTAGAAGGACCTATGTTTTTACATGCACTGAAGGTTCCAGTGGGAACCAAAGAGCCATTTTGGCTCAAGGAAATAGGAAAATCCAAAGACCGGGAGCACGTAGACCCTATTGAGGTGGGGGTGCTGCGTCACTTATTCTCATTTATTTAATAGGACTTATTAACTAATTTTGGCCTTTATTACATAGAAAATATATGATACTAATTAATGACCCAGTAAGAGGGGTTAGGATCATATTGTTGATAGTATTGGTAGTATGTTGTCATTGATGGAAACATGAGTCAAACATGCACAATAATAAGAGAAAAAGGAAGATCACCTTGGAGCAGAGGAAGATCACCTAGTGGAATAATAAGTTCATGATCATTGTTGATCATGATAATATCAACAATGATACTATGATTCTAAAGCTTAGGAGAGGTAGCATCCAAAAAATCCATGTACAAAAGAGATAACAAAGTACAAAGAATTAAGAGATCAAGAGAGTTAGCGACTGAATATCAGTGCATAAATGAATGCACAAAGAATTATTAAAAAGCTCAGGATAAATAACGATGAAGCAGATCATAAGAAAGAAGTTAATCGAAGCTTAGAAGGAAAAGCACACTGCATAAACGCGATAGGGATCAAATTCCCAATAGATCAACGATCTTGGTTCAATTGGAATTCAAGTATAAACCCAAAATCTTAGAAGAGATGACACAAAGGAGGCTCAAAAGAGATGATGCACATGATCCATCCATTATCATTTTGGGATAGTCCAGAACCATCAGATCAGGAGACAGGCAACTCCGACATTGACCACTCTAGAAAAAATAAGCCAAGAACATATGAAATTACCTGAAGGCCGAAGCCCCGAAGTAATGGAAACCATTAATATGAAGAAGAATATGGGAACCATCCGATCAGAAGATAGTCAACTCTGGCACTAACCAACTCTGGTGGAAATTGGAGCAACAATTACTTGGACCTCCGAAGCCCTGAAGTTGTAGAGTCACAAACACTCATCGTCCATTGAATCAGAAATTCCTTCAGCCATTGATCTATTCAGAACACGCCAATAAACATGTTGACCACTTAGACACTGACCAACTCTGGTGAAAATTACTTGGACCTCCGAAGCCCTGAAGTCACAAACTCTCATCAACCGTCGGATAAGGAAATCCAGCCAGCCATTGATCTAGAGTACCTATGACCATTATATATAGGAGGAGGACATGTGACACATCATGATATCCACGTCAGCAAGGAAACACGACACATTCATATGGTGACAAGTGTCAAGGTCTAGTTGGCACTTTATGTATGTGAAAGTCATGAATCTAGGTGACACATGGCAACCACTCAGCCAGTGCCACGACAACAGTGACATCAACAAGCTATGCCACTCTGGGAGTAAGTCCTTTGGGGATATCCATTTTCTACTACCAACAAATACCCGAAGCACCGAAGGTTAAAGTTAATTATGGTTGTTGATCTAATATCTTCCAGGTTCTCTCGATCATTGATCAAGTACAGTGGAAGGATAGAGTAAACATAAATCATGAAGTAACGCTAATTGTTGATATAATTCGGGAGCATTATCGACCATTGATCAAGTACAATGGAATGATAGAGTAAAGCGTAAATCAAGAAGTAACACCAACCATTGATATACTTTGGGAGTGTTCTCAACCGTTTATCAAGCATAGTGTAAGGATAGTGTAAGCATAGGTGTTAACCGAAAACAAGTGGTCACCACTGCTTTGTGACTTATTCAGTAGGTTATCACTCTGAAGGAATTGAACTACTCAGAATTCTAGTAACCCAGAGTCCCAAAGTGACAAAGCTATGAAATAACATATGGACCGTTGAAGTTTATGGATACACGTCAATTCTAGATTAACACTTCGGTGAAATTTAGTGCGGGAGAATTTAAAGTTTATAAAAAGAACAAACCCCTGAAGCTGTGAAGTACCTGAGGAAATGAAAACAATCCATCTCATGATTGAATCCCAACCATTAGATAATGATAAGAAAATTGTGAGAAATGAGTATTTTAAAAGAATGATCAGAACATTGATTTGGAATCGTGATCAATGATGAGGCTTAAAAGCATGAATTGAAGTTGCTCGAAATATAACACTCTGGAAGATATCGCTTCAGAGATAACAAGATTGGGTGAAAGAAGAGGCAACGCTTAAATTAAAAAGTATGTGGTTCTGCTCATATGGTCATATGAAAAACATGGTTTGAAGGAAGCGCCTCCATAGAACTCAATTTCTGCAACATTTGTAGTGACAGATTTTTAGCCAGAACAAAATAAAATGAAAAAAAAGGGACTTGAAGTCTTTGAATCAAACTATTAATAATAATAAGAATAATAGAAATTGTTATTATTAATTCAAATGAAGAGGTGTATGAAGAGGTGTAATTCTTCAAACAAAGGGACATAATGCTTCAAACTCATACCTATTAGGAGACTATATAAGCAAAGAAGTTTGGTGAACAAAATATGCAGTTGAATTTGTTGAAGTATGTATATTTATATATAATGGATTGAATGAAGGTTCATTCTACTAGGTTGGTGCTTGTTTACAAGATGGGTCTTGTATGAGAATTGATTCCTCACATCTCAGTTGGATTTGAGATCAACAAGCTGGGACTTGTTTTGAGGGTTGGATTCTTCATTTATCAGTTGGATATGAGAACTACAAGTTGGGTCTTGTAATAGAGAGTTGGGTCTCTCATAATTGTTTGAAGTTGAAGATATTCAAAGATTGATCTTATGTATTCATTCGAGTTAAATAAATAAATAAAATATTTATTCTTTTATATATTGTTTGAGAAAATGAAATAAATATATGTTGTTCAATTAATTTATGAAAAGTGGAAAATTGTCCAAAGTTTTGTGACACTGATTCACCCCACCCCCTCTTAGTGTCAACAATTGGTATCAAAGAAGGTGCCTTCAACATAGTGTAAAACACTGGAAGGTAGATTCTGAAGAAATGGGTGGAGAAATTTCTATCTCCACATATGAAGCTCCCTTATTTGATGGAACAAATTATTCTTCATGGAGGGAAAATATGAAAAGATATCTGAAGTCAGGAGTATATGGAGTTTGAGATTCGGTAGTAAGTAAGCCTTAGCACTTAACTACTTGAAAGAGAAAAAACAAAAATGTCAAGGAAGCAAGGATAAACAATTCATTAGCCTTAAAAGCAATCCATGATTGATTGTCAGACCAAGTCAAAGAAAATATGAGGCACTACAAATCTACTATAGAATTATGGCTCCATCTAGAAATTTGTTATTAGAATGAAGCACAAGAAGAAGATAAATCCTGTCAAAGTAAGGAACAAGACTTAGATAAAGATGATTCCTATCAGAATAAAGAATGAAAATAAGAAGAAGATAATTCTTATCAAGATAAGGAACAAGATAAAGAAAAGGAAAATTGCAATCATATTGAAGAACAGAATACATAGAAATACATTTCTAATCAAAATTGAATGAAGGATTTAATGCAATCCTCTGTCATAAATGAAGAACACAACCTCATCAAAGAATTGAGGCACACCTCGGTAATCACTAAATAAAAATTACATAATCTTAAGACTGATGTTACAATTGCAATAGAAGAGATTCGTATGGAACCAAGAAATGGTATACATATTAAAATTCATATGGAGGCTATTGAAAATATTGAGTACACAACTTTGTGCACTCTAGAAGAGTTACAGAAACTTCGACAAAAAGATATTTCACTATTTCAACAGTTAGATCAATCTAGCCATGAATATTTTGAACAGAGAGTTCAACTAGAAGACAAAGAGGAAGAAATCAAAAGATTGAAAACTAATTTTTTTAATTTAACAAAATATATGGAAGAGATGAAGACATATGACAAAACTAATAAATGCAAAGAAGTCTTGGATGAGACAGAAGAAATATTCATCAATCTAAAGACTCAACTTGAACATGCTAAGGAAATGGAAGAAGCCTTGAAGATTCAGTTGACTAAAAAGGAAGAGACATGTCACATGTTGAAATAAAAAATAGTCAATCTCAAAAAGATGATTGAACAGACAAATAAAATTGTCAATTTCCATAATAGCTCAGCTATCCTAGATAAGATTTGGAATAGTTAAAGATCGGTTGATGACAAAACTGGTCTTGGATACAATAAAAAATAAGACAATGACAAGTGGAGCACCATCTACAAACATGAGAAAGGATCATCCTTGTCAAAAATAAAAGGTGCAATTACAAAGAAATTACAAGTCATGAACTTTGTTAAGGAAGGAAGCTATAGAAGTAAAAAGGAAGAAGAAAATCAAAATATAGATCTCTCAAGCCAAAATAAATTCAAGAATGGAAACACCTTGAATGGATATTTCTTTTCTTGTCATAACTTTGGCCATAAAGCAATGTATTGCAAGAAACTAGAGAAAGGATATACAAGAAAATCGAAAAACTCAATTAGATGTTGGAGATGCAATTTTTTTGGGCACACAACAAAATTTTGTCATACAATGAGATGTTACAACTGTGATAGGTTTGGGCACAAATCACAAAGCTATAGGAGTTCAAAAAGTCAATCCTTAAATAAGTCATTCAAGTCATGGAGAAAACCTAATAAAATTTGGAAGAAAAAAGGAGATGAAAAATCTCCAAAAACACAATTAGAAAGAGAAGGTCCAAAAAGCATAATATCTCATAGAGAGATATGGAGAAGAAAATTTGAAGGGGAAACCAAGAAAGATGATATTACACCTGAAAAATGAAGAAATTAATAATAATAAAATGATGGGTGAAGGTCCTAATAAAGAATGTGAAATTCAATATGAAATAGATCAAGTTCAAGGAATGGAAGTGCTTATAAAAGAATATGGGACAATATCAAATTCTAATGATTTCATAATTTGTTAGCCAAAGAAAGAAAATGCAAACAAAAAAGGTTTAAATTGGTTTCTACAAAATCAAAGGATTAAGCCAAGAGTTTTTAAAATAACATATGGAAAATCTTGACTATCTAAAGATTGGTGGTCAAAAGGAAAATCATTGGTAGGGCTAGTTGTAGAATACAAGAAGGAGAAAATAGACAAAGAGGAGCATCATCTTAGGGGGAGTATGACCTTAGAAGGAGCAAGAAAAGATCCCTTTTTTCATTTTTATAAAAAGGAGGAGGGGGAAGAGAAAACGTAGCTGAGATATTCAAGATATATCAATCAACAAAGATCAATTGATAACACAATTGGTATTATATCAATTGGTATCAATCCTCAATTGATATTCCTATATAATATCAAAGAAAGAAGAATAAGAAGTAGATCAAGAAATATCAGTAAGAGTGATACCCTTGTCCTATTTGACAAAGGAAATACAATGAAAACTCAGGGGGCCTGTTTTGGTTATCAAATAAGAAAATAATTAGATTAGGTTTAAAAGACTTGATCATTACAAATTGGTATCACTACAAATTGGTATAAAAAATACTACATATTTGTAACACAAATACCCAATGAACTGAGATAAGTAGTTAGTAAATTCACAAGGGAAGAAAAATAGTCAAAGCCTCACTCTTTGTCATTGATGTCAAAGGGGGAGAGAAGTACTAAAACAAAATTAAGCAGAAAATAAATTTACTATCATATAGAAAATAATATCAGTGATAGGGGGAGAAAAGGTATGAAATCATTCTTTATTTACAGACATGTTTCCCTGAATGACAAAGGGGGAGATTGTTGACAGTATTGGTAGTATTTTGTCATTGATGGAAACATGCAAAATAATCAGAGAAAAAGGAAGATCACCTTGGGGCAGAGGAAGATCACCTAGTGGCAAAATAAGTTTCTGATCATTGTTGATGATCCAGGATCTTTTCATCGAAGTGACTTATAAATAATTGTATTAAATGCACATAAATTAAAGTGCACCATTAAAGAAGGAAAAAATCAATAATGAAGATAAATAAGAACAAAATATGAAAACAAAAACTTGATAATGAATTTCGTCCTTGGTGGAATACGTCTCCGGGTCCTGCTCTCAAATGGGTAGGCTTTTTTATTAACTCAACAAAAGAATTTGGAAAAATACATAAGTATACCTCATTATGGAATTAAGTTGTAGAATCTTTGCTCAGATCAGAAAATGGACAACACCATTGAATTCGTGGCGTCGAATTACCCAACAATGATTGTATCCATGCCTCAATCTAACTTTGGCACTCCCATGCCCTTGAGAAATCTTGTCTCGGTTTCCATGCATGCTCCTTGCATTTAATTCTCTGTCCCGTGTCTTGGTTTTCATGCCCGTCCATACCATCACGTCCTCTCTTCATCTGTGGACAGACTCAACTTAAAAGGAAAAAGTGGGGTGGACTACACAACGTAGTCCGTTGGCCCAACAGTGGCAGATGCTATTGTTAAGGCGTTTTATGGGGGGAGGTCTGAGGGTCGAGCCCATGGGCATCCCCTTTTAAGTTATAGTTATAACAAATACAATATTTGGAATGGAACCTCTTCTAGTTTGGAGCACTTGTTTAGATTTTTCGGAACTTACCGTTTGGCCTCCATATTTGGCGAGGCTCCCCTAGATTTGGTGGGCCCACCTTTTTTTAGTTTTGAAATTCGGTTTTTGGGCCCTCATTGGGCATTTTCCCACTGCCACATGGAAGCCCATGACTGGGCCATGTGGAAGCCAAACATTATGCCACGCTAACCACTTGCATATGTAAATGTGTTGAACCTGCATAGAATATATATAGGTAAACAATGATACACACATTTGCAAAGAGAATAGAAGAAAGAAGAAGAAGAAGGAGAGAAAGAATGAAATAATTCTCATTAACTGTTATGAATAATGAATAATTTACACATGATATACTCTATATAACTCAATGATTTCGAATTGAGGATAACCAATGTGTCATAGTGGTGGTCTAGAGTTATTTGGACACACACCAACAGTTATGGGAGTGAACTGCCACCTAGTCTAGTCTCTTAGGCAGTTACAGGAGTGAACTGCCACCTAGTTGAGTTAACTAGTCAACTAGTATTCAATTAACTGACTGAACAGAGAGTAGTGAGGAGTTAAATTAGGGAATCAAGGCTAATGCACCACTCTGGTGATGATACCAAGGCAAGTTCGAATTATCATGGTGATGATCCCAATGTTGCATGGTGACAAAACCAATGCAATATCTAAACTCAACTCAACTAGTCAAACTGAAGTGTCAACTGAAAGAGAATATTCTCATGGTAGAATATTCTCCCCCAAATTATAGGAGACTGGATAATGACTAATTATGACTAATAAACAAGGAAAAACCTAAGGAAAAATAAATCCTAAGTGTGTGTGAAGTAACTCCAACACCCCCCTTGAACATCACTATGGTGAAAATAAAGATTGGGTCTCGACAACGAGGCCATGTTAGGTACCCAAGTACAAAAGATACACTGAAAATAAAGTGAGGAAAGAGGTAAAACCTCANTGGGAGAACCCCCCCCCCGTCAAGGTACAATGTATGTAAAAGAAGAACTATAGTTTCTAGGAAACAGTGTCCTTCACTCCAAGATGACTTCGTAGAGATTGAAATTTCTACTCAGTGAAGGTCTTGGTGAAGATTTCTGTTCTCTGTTCTGCTGAAGGACATAACTGTAAGTCAATGATCCCCTCGCGTACTAAGTCCCGGATGTAGTGCATGTGGATCTCAATGTGCTTCGTTTATTGCCTCTGAATTGGATCTCTACAGAACTTCAGAGTGCTCTAGTTGTCACACCAGATGACGATCGGCCGATGAAACTGAAGTCCCAACTCAGTGAGAAAATGTTGTATCCACATAGACTGAATGGTTATGTTAACTATCCCTCTGTACTCTTCCTCGACTGAAGATAGAGAAATGACAGCTTTCTTCTTTCTCGACCAACAGATAGGCCCAGAACCAAGACTAAGTGAGTAACCAGATGTGGACTTGCGATCAATGTTATTGTCAACTTAGTCGGAATCAGTAAACCCAATGAGATATACTGTAGAGTTTGTTGCATAATGAATCCCAAAGGTGATGGTGCCCTATACATATTGAAGGATATGCTTTGCATCTTTCCAATGTGGCTCATGTGACTCCTGCATGAACTTGGAAACTACGCCAAATGCATATGAGAGGTCTGGTCTGGAGTGTGTGAGATACAACAAGCTCCCCACTAGCTATCTGTACAGTGTGATATCAACCACTGGAGTCTCCCCACCATCCTCAAGTTTAATTCCTGATAGGAAAGGAATCAGAGTAGACTTGCAGTCTGTCATGTGAAATCTCTCAAGGAGATCGCGTGCATACTTGGCCTGAGATAGTTTGATGCCTGATGCATATTGACTGATCTCGAGTAAAAGGAAGAAGTGCAGCGCACCCATGTACATCATAAAAAAACTGTCATGTAGAATCCTCTTGACTACAACAATCGCTGAAGTCGAGAACCCAGTGATCAACAAATCATCAACATACAAAACCAAAAGTAGAAGTGAATCAATCATCCTGAGCATGTAGACATTTGGGTCTGATTTACAACGTACAAAGTTCTGTGACAACAGGTAGGAATCCATCTTGGCATACCATGCCCTCGAAGCTTTCTTGAGGCCATAAAGTGACTTCTTCAGTCGACAGACCAAAGATGCGTCCTGCATAAATCCTTGGGGCTGCTCCATGTAGATCTCCTTAGAGAGATCACTGTGAAGAAATGCATTCTTCACGTCCATCTGATGGA
>SNQJ01S0029393.1:11811-30264 GCA_010110895.2 Picea sitchensis | reverse complement strand
GGGAAATGGTTCAGTGGTAGTGAGTGCAATAGGAGGCTCCTTGAAGTTACATCGATTCCTCCTAGTATCGGATGGATCACCAATGAGATCCCCTGCATCTTGAAGAGTAGTCTATGCCCACTTAGGTCTCTTCTCTGGCTCTGCAACTGCATCTGGATTCTCTGATTATTGATCTGACTGTACTTAATCTGAATCTGAATCATCTGAGCCCTCTGAATCAGAAATCTCATCTGAATAAGAGTCGACATGTGCTTTCTCATCATCTCATACATGTGGAAGAATGAAGGTGTCTGCATGCAGCTGCTGAGGTGCATGCAATACACTTTCCTCGAATTGGAAACTATGGTCAATGATGAGTCAGTCTGAGGAAAGATCAATAAGTCGATATCCCTTCACACCATCGGGGTATCCAAAAAAAATGCACTCATTTCTCTATGGATCAAGTTCCTTCCTCTTTTCAGAGGGAATCTGGGCCCATGCACGTGAACCAAAAATGTGAAAGTGGGTCACTTTCGGTTTGAGGCCGCTCCAAGCCTTGTAGGGAGTCTTATCCTTGACAAATCTATGAGGAGATCCATTTTGGATGTATGCTGCGCAGTTAAGTGCTTCATCCCATAGTCTCTGTGGTAGTGACTTTGCATGCAGCATGCAACATGCCATTTCCTTTAGAGATCGGTTTTTCCGCTCAGGAAATCCGTTTTGATGCAGAGTGTAGGGAACTGTATGCTGCAACTGAATCCCTGCCTCATGGAAAATATTATGGATCTCATGATTTACACACTCTCCTCCATTATCATTTCAGAGGAATTTGATCTTCTTTACAGACTGTGTCTCAACCATCGCTTTGAAATCTTTGAGGTGTTGAAAGACCTCAGATTTTTTCCTGAGAAAGTAGATCCATGTAAAACGTGAGAAATCTTTAATAAAAATGAGAAAAAACCTCACTTTGTTGATCGATGGATGCAGAAAAGGACCCATGAGGTCACTTTGGATCAGATCTAAAGGTACAGAAGCTCGTTGAGACTTTCCTTTGTCGAATTTCTCTTGAGGGTGTTTTCCGAGAACACATCCCTCACATACTCCCTTGGAGAAATGGATGTTTGGTAGACCATCAACAAATTTGTTCTTGCTAAGCTGTTGCATGTATCTGAAATTCAAATGTCCAAACCTTTCGTGCCATATCCTACTACTTTCATTAACATGAGTAAGTAGTAAAGCATAATCAGATTCAATGAATTCAGAAAAAGTATACAATCTAGACTAATGATTTACCTCGCCGGTAGCAACCCTGGAGTTGATTTTCATGTCATAGATGTCCACGAAATTCGGTGTGAATATGACTTTCTTTCCGATTCCATAATTCGTTATCTGATACACGGAGATAATGTTGACATAAAGCTTGGGAAAATGCAACACATTCTCGAAGCTTTCGTTGGTGAGTTCAATCCTTCCTTTGTCGGTGACTTCGACAGAAGAGTTATCCCCCACCAAAATAGGAAGACCTTTGCATGCATCCAATGAATAATAGACTGCTTCTGAGGCAACCATGTGATTTGAAGCTCCTGAATCTACGATCCAATCATTGAGAGAGGAGTTGATGGCAATCAAAGCATGGATAAAATTGCCTTTCTTGGAATTCAGATCTTCTGGCCTCTTATTCTTGGCACCCTTGGGGATGTGATCTCCAAGGTTGTTTTTATGAAGTATTTGAGACACCATATCTATTTGTTTTTGCATGCATGAAGATTTCGAATGGAATCCTTTGTGAAAGTACGTGCATTTCTCCCCTTTTCTTCCCTTTTCCCCTTTGGATCCAGAGGCATTGGTGAAGGGTTTTGTATACCCTTCCTTCTTCGGATGTGCATGAGATTTTTGTTTATCTTTATATTTAGATTTATAATATTTGTGGCTACCATCATGCACAGTGAGTGCATGCACCCTTGGGCCTCTGATTGTGCCCATGTTGATGAGCTTGGTTTGCTCTTATGTCAGGGATTCGATAAAGTCCTCAAGAGAAGGCATCTTCCAGGTATCTCTAGAGGCGAATCTGACAGTATGGAATGTGGATACGAATATAGAGAATTCAGGACCAATCTTGGAGAGAATCGTGAGAACCATCTGTTTCTCCTTTGCCAATTAATCAACCCTATAAGCTTTGAGTTCCGACAGTAAATCCTTGAATTTTGTAAAGAAATATTGGATATTGTCGAAGATTTTTGGATCCAATGTGAGAAGCTCCACCTCCAACATGTGTCCCCTCATATCATCTTGTTTTCAAAAGAGCCCTTCCAAGGTTTTCTAGGCTTCATTGGGAGTCTTACAGGAAGGTATGTGAAAAAGGAGACCGGGAGAAATAAGACTGCAAATTGTTTCGAGTGCCTCATCCATGTGATTTAAGTACTTGGATTTTTATATGGATGATGTTGCCTCTGTATATGTATTCATGGTTAAATTGTGCAACCCTCTGGATCGAATATGTATGGCTATTTTCTCCTTCCATGCAAAATATTTGTAAGGTGTAAGAATGAATTACTTTTGGAATTCCATCTTTCCGTTGTCTTCAATCTTTTGTACCTGCAAATAATTTTGGTGTAGCTTTTGCTTAGCAGTCAGTCGGCTTTGATACCATGTAAATGTGTTGAACCTGCACAAAATAGATCTAGATAAACAATGATACACACATTTGCAGAGAGAATAAAAGAAAGAAGAAGAAGGAGAGAAATAATGAAAGAATTCGCATTAACCGTTATGAATAATGAATAATTTACACATGATATACTTTGTATAACTCAATGAGTTCGACCCGAGGATAAAAAATGCACCATAGTGGTGGTCTAGAGTGATATGGACACACACCAATAGTTACGAGAGTGAACTACCACCTAGTCTAGTCTCTCAGGCAGTTACGGGAGTGAACTACCACCTAGTTGAGTTAACTAGTCAACTAGTCTTCAGTTAACTGACTGAAAAGAGAGTAGTGATGATTTAAGTTAGAGAATCAAGGCTAATGCTCCACTCTGGTGATGATACCAAGGAAATTTCTAATTATCATGGTGATGATCCCAATGTTGCATGGTGAAAAAACCAATGCAGCATCTAAACTCAACTCAACTAGTCAAACTGAAGTGTCAACTGAAAGAGAATATTCTCTAGGTGGAATATTCTCCCCTAAATTTTAGGAGATTGAATAATGACGAATTATGACTAATAAACAAGGAAAAAACTTGGGAAAAAGAAATCCTAGGTGTGTGTGAAGTAACTCCAACATCATAGTCACCTGCCACATCACCTGCCACTTCATCCTGCCACATCATCGTAGGGTCTGCCACGTGGTTGTACAGACTACCATGTGGCACCTTTCCATTGGTCCATGGATTGACCTGAAAATTCCAAAAATGAGTGACATGTGGCAGCCTCTGGTGCTGCCACGTCACCATGATGACATCATGTTGATGTCAGCATGACACATGTCACCTTCTATGTGTGTCACGCACACTGTATGGATGTTGACATCATCTGTACTGATGATGATGTCAACAGTATGGATGCTGACTCATTCCTTTTGACTGGGCTAGGTTGACCAAAACTTTGACCGTGAATATATTTTGATCTTTAACTCCATTTGACAAGCCGTTTACACCGTCAGAAATCTTGCAACGCACTCTTCACAATGATGCCAATTTCACTAAGTTTTGAGGACTTTGAATTTTTTCCCTTTCTCTGTCTGCTAAGGCCATCATGAGCTTCCTTAGTCTTCTCTGGATCCTTTTTGGATCACGCCTTCCCATTGAGATATTTTTGGACCACCAAAAGATTTCATCAATCAACATATAAGTGAGGGAAGAGTTCCATCAGCTTGTCCTTCTCAATCCACTTTTCCTTTCTTAGATGTGTGCCCTTTAAGCCTACTCGAATATAATCAACATCACCCCTGCATGAAGTCATCATACTTCTGTCTAGGATGATATCTTCCTTTAACTCATCCAAGTACTCAGGAGAAAAATTATCAACTGAAGGTATTGAAACTTCCTCATCCTAATCCATGATCATGGGAGGCTAAAAAATTTTCAAGTTCTCCACATTTACAAGTGAGTAGATCTGCATATAAGGTGGAAGATCTAGACGAAACGCATTGGTACCACCTTTCTCCAAAATAGTGAAGGGTCCATAACGAATGGGGTTGAGTTTCTTTCCTTCACCCTTCAATCTTTCCTTGTTGATGTGAATCCATACCTGGTCTCCAACTTTGAACTGATGATCAACCTTGTGTTTGTCATGCTGAGCTTTATATTGTGCTTGAATTTTCTCCAACTGTTCCCTGACTGCTTGGTGTACCTGTTGGATCCTTTGGATGAACATGTGGGATCTGTCTTCATTTCTTTCTTCATTTGAATCAACATCTCTCCCATACATCAAGTCCAAAGGAACTTTAGGTAAATACCCAAAACATGTCTCAAAAAATGAACACTAAGTGGAGGAATGTAAGGCTTGATTGTAAGCATGATGTACATAGGGTATCTATTCATCCCATAACTTGGGATGCTTGTTGCAGTAGCCTCAAAGAAAAAGTACCATTGTTCGGTTAACAACCTTTGTTTGTCTGTCGGTCTGTGGATGGAAAGAAATGCTCCTCTTCAACTTGGTGTTCATCATTCTCCACAATATTGTCCAAAAATCCCCAAGGAATCGAGTATCTTGAATTGAGATAATGGATGTGGGTAACCCAAAGTGAACCCAAACATACTAAAATAATATATTAGTAGTCTGCTCAACAGTGATTTTCTTTTTACATGGCATTAAGATACACATATTGTTGAACCTATCCACTACAACATACAAATAATCATGACCCCTTTTCAACATTGGTAAACCCCCTACAAAATCCATTGAGATACTTTCCCAAGGATGGGATGGAACATGTAGTGGTGAGTATAGCCCCAGTTTTCTATTATTGGGATTACAATTAGAACACATCACACACCCCTTTACATATCTAGTTACAATTTCTTTCATCTGAGGCCAATAACAAATCCTTTGCAGATGATCCATAGTTTTCCCTACCCCAAAATTCCCTGACACAAGAGAAGTGTGAGCTTCTCATATTACATGGAATCGTTCACTTGTAAGAATACATGGCTTTCCAAGATGGTAGAGTATTTTTGTCTACAGACAATAGTTCTCTACCTGTGCACCATGGGTTAGCTTCTCATATACTTCTTTAAAATCTTCATTAGTGGCATATTGTTCCACATAGCTATCATGAGATAAAGAAGAATTCTTCAAAATAATAGAAGTAACAATTGGAGGTCTAGAAAGCATATCAGCTACCTTGTTACTTGTACCCTTTGTGTACTTGATTACCAAATGAAATTGTTGTAGAAAACCCATCCATCTGTAATGTCAATATTGTTGCAATTTGGTTTGTGCTTGGAGATACTGTAAGGATTAATGATCTATATGTATGATTGTTTCCTTCCCTAACAAGTAGTGCTTCCATTTCTTTATGCTTTGAACTAATGCATACAACTCTTTATCATATGTAGGATAATTAACAACAACTTGGTTAAAAGTTTAAGAGTGGTAAAATATAGGCTTATGATATTGCATCAATACTGCACCCATGGCGTATCTGCTGGCATCTATCTCAATCTCGAAGGGATGTTGAAGATTTGGCAGTGCTAATACTGGTGGGGTACTGATCTTTTCCTTCAAAGTCTCAAAATATTTTTGTTGCTTTCCTCCCCACTAAAAAGTGTTCTTCACACTGGTTAAGGCATGCAAAGGAGTTTCTATAAAGGATAAGTTTGAAATGAATCTCCTCCAATACTCGACTGCACCTAAGAAGATCTGTATATCAGTTACACTTTTGGGCTCAGGCCAATTTACAATTACATAAATCTTGGAAGGATAAATTTTTAATTGTCCTCCTCCTACAATATGACCTAACTACACAAGTGTAGTCTTACCAAATTCACATTTGGACAATTTTACATTCAACTTTTCCCTTTGAAAAGTATCCAATACTTGCTTTACATGTCTTACATGTTCATCCCAAGTCCCACTAAATATAAGAATGTCGTCTAAATATACAATCACAAAATTATCTAGAAAAGGCTTGAATACATCATTCATCACACACACAAAAGTTGTTGGAGAATTACAAAGCCCAAACAAGATAACTAACCACTCAAACAATCCATGTTTGGTTTTAAAGGCAGTCTTCCATGCATCCTATTATGCAACCCTGATCTGATGGTATCCACTGCACAAATCCAACTTAGTGAAATAAACAACATTCTTTAACTGATCAAGTAAATCATCTATACGAGGAAGAGGGTATCGATTTTTCACCATGATTTTATTTAATGCCCAGTAATTGACACACATTCTCCATGTGCCATCTTTCTTTGGAACCATCACGATCGGAGAACCACGAGGAGATGAGTTGGGCTTGATGACCCCTTGATCCAATAAGTCGTGTACCTTCTTCTTGATCTTCGCCATCTATACAACTGACATCCTGTACATGCCCACATTAGGAAGAGGAGAATCATGTTGGATTTCCCTTTTAGGAGGTAATCCATTTGGTTTCTGGAAAATATCATCATACTTAGAAACAATATCAATTATTTCTTTCTTATGAGAAGGATCACATCCTTGGAAAGCGTCGGATGTTTCGACAGCTTTCTCCCTTATGACCATGGGTACATATCTCTTATTATTGTTTATGAGTCTCTTCATTTGTCCTACACTAACAAGTGTTGTGTTTACCCTCATGTTGTGGGCTCTAACAATATATTCATCTGCCCCCTTAGTAAGGTGTTATTTGTTCTCATGATGAAAGAAGATTGCTTTTATATCATAAAGATAAGGACTCCCCAACACTATGTCACATATATCAAGTGATACAACATCCAAATCCACTTCATCAATCAAATTTGAAGCAATAGAAAATCTGACCCTATATTTCTTGGTGACATTAGGTTTTTCTTTATCACATACCCAACCAAGAGGATAAGGCTTTGGATGCGGTTTAGTTTCAAGACCCATATTTTTTACAAGTACTTCAGATATCAAGTTTACTTGGGAACCCAGAACAAATAATGTATCTATCTTAGTGTGTTTAGATACAACTCTTATATGAAATAATTCATTCCTCTTTCGTTCATCATCATGAGATTCATTATTGGAATTTGAACTAGCATCAAGGGAATCTTTACCTTGTACTCCAACCACTGTGATCTTTCCTTCATCTCCTAAATCGGAACCAAGAACTTGTTGCACCATAGCAACGGTATTTGTCTTCCCCTTTCCACCTAATTGTTTTCGTCTCTTCTCTAGATGCAATTTCCAATAATGTTCATCATCGTGACCAATTTTCTTGCAATGAGTGAAAGATGGTTTTCTTTCTTATCTCTTTACAGTGGAGGTCTTTTTGTCCTTCCTTTTAAACTTCTTAAATGGATTATGTGGGAAATTGGAAGGTTTCTTTGTGGGATCTTCTTGAACATGCTTTCCCCTATTCTCAAGGTGAGTGGCTTGCACACAAACTTCATCAATACTAGTGGGGTTAAACAATAGAAAATTATGACGAATATAATTGTGAAGTGCGCCAATATACTTCATTAAAGTTTCATAAGAATCCAAAGGAATGTTTAATGCAAGATATTTCTTCCTAAATTCTTTCGTGAAACTTTGTATAGTTTGACCTTTACTTTGTCTTAAATTTTTTCATTCCATCATTGTTTTATGTAAATAACCCAATGCATAAAATTTCTTCCTTATCGTTGATTTAAATTCCGACCATGAGGAAAGAATATTACCACACTTACTTATGTCCTGAATTTTTCTCTCCCACCATACGAGAGCGGTGCCTTCCAAATGAAGAGAATCCAATTGCACTTTAACTTCCTCTTCATCAATATGTTGAACATGATGATATACTTCAACCTGTCGAATCCAATTATCTAGATTTTTAGTATTAGCATCTCCATTAAACATAGGTAAAGCAAATTTTATATCAAGATTTAATAATGGTTTCTTAAAATACGTGTTCTGGCTAGAATGATGAGAATGATGAGAATGCTCAGAGGAAGAAGAGATAGAACTTGAAGGTGAAGATGGATGCTCAGGAGGGTTTCCTCCAGCCCCTTGATTTACTAAAGCATTATCATCATCTTGTGCTTCCTTTTTCTTGGCTTTCTTCTTCATCCTCTTCTCGTAGTCTCCATACATTCACTCGACCATTTTTGACATGCAATAAAATACCATATGGAAGTTTTTCTCCTATTCATCATGCTTGTTCTCTTCTGCCATTTTCTTCCTTCGAGATGCATGGCCAAATTCAAGATTGAAAGTATTAAGAGTTCCTTCACCCTGATTATGCTTGGCCCTATTAATCATTCACACTCAACAATTCAACTCAAATATGACTTCTCTGATACCAACATGATCTGGGATCTTTTCATCAAAGTGAATTATAAATAATTGTATTAAATGAGCATGAATTAAAGTGCACCATTAAATAAGGAAAATCTCAATAAAGAAGATACATAAGCATCAAATATGAACACAAAAAATTGATAACAGAGTTCGTCCCTAGTAGACTATGTCTTTGGGTCCTACTCTCAAATGGGTAGGCCTTTTTATTAACTCAACAAAAGAATTTGACAAAATAAATAAGTATAGTTCATTCTGGAATTAAACTGCAAGAGCTTTGCTCAGATCAAAAAATAGACAACACCATTGAATTCATGGCATTGAAGTACCCAAAAATGACTGTCTCCACGCCTCAATCCGACTAAGGCACTCCTAGGCACTTGAGAAATCTTATCTTGATTTTTGTGCATGCTCCCTGCATTTAATTCTCTATACCGTGTCTCAGTTTCCATGCCCATATGTACCGTTGTGTTGTCTCTTCGTCCGTGGAAAGACTCATATTAAAAGGAAAAAGTGGGGCGGACTACACAACGTAGTCCATTGGCCCAACAGTGGAAAATTCTATTGTTAAGGTTTTGTATGGGGGGAGGTCTCAAGGTCGAGCTCACGGGCATTCCCTTTTGGGTTATAGTTATAACAATATACAATATGTGGAATGGAACCTCCGCCAGTTTGGAGTGCTTGTTTAGATTTGTCTAAACTTACCGTTTGGATGTCAGATTTGGTGAGACTCTGCCAGATTTGGTGGGCCTACCTATTTTAATTTTTGAAATTCAGTTTTCGGGCCCTCATTGGGAATTTTCCCACTTCCACGTGGCAACCCATGACTGGGCCACGTTTGATACAGATTATTTTCGGAATGAAATGAGAGTGGAGATATAATAAAGAAATGTACAGAGATATATCGAATATCCAATAATATAATAGAAATGTACCAGAGATGAAACCATAAACACAAGATGCAGTAATACACAATTTTCTATTAATGAGCGAAAATGTACAAAGATTGTAAAAATATAGAGTGAAAGACTCGCTAGATGGTGGCAGATTATCTCTGAGAAGAGATGTGACGGCTACTTGCATTCGCAAGAAGATGATTTTACAATGAGGCTCCAAAGGCCTTTTAATCATAAAGAAAATCAAAAACCCTAACCCCAGAAGATGAAAAGCCAACAGTTTTGTGGACCCTGTTTTGGGTAGTTTGGTGTATCAACTTTCCAGGGGCGTAACTTTGGCATACGATCTTCGTTTGGGGCGCACGATAGATCGTTGGAAAGGTATCATCGAAGCAATTCATTTTGCGGGATAAATTAGAGCCTTTGGCTATCATTGAGAACCTCGATCCTAAAAATCCTTCATTTAGGCCCTCAAAATGGTCCCGGAAGTTAAAAACTGCTAAAAATAGTAAATTACCAAAATGGACAGAAAATTATTTTGAGCCAGTTGGAAAAGGTGGGTGGCCACCAATATCCACCTGGATCAATCCTCCATCGTTAGGAATAAATGGTCTCCATTTCATTGAGTTCCCAGGGGAGAGGGAAAAGCATTTGTTGAATCTGCATCTTGATGAGTTGCTTGTCTTGTTGGAGAAGTTGTGTTGCTTAGCTTGTTGAAGGTTGTCACGAACCTGTGGTTGGAAAGGTTGGACATTTTTAACCAGTCTGGATACTATGTGAAGAAGTAATTTTTACACTTTGTTGCAATCTTTTCAACCTACTTTTGTTTGATAGAAGGTGCTTGGACTGAGGTTGAAATGGTGTTCTTTTGTTCACGCTTTGAGAAGAATGTGAAGAAGATGAATTTTGTAGTATGCGATACTACCTTGTGGCACTGTTTAGGTGGGACAATAGTCGGAATTACCTTTGGTATTCTATAGATATGACCCCCCAAAGTAAAAATGACACTACAGGGTTGAGAATCATAAACAACATGGTGATTCCACATATATGGTTGGCCCAAGAGAACATCACAAACATCTAGTGGGGAAACATCACATAATACATCATCTTTGAAGGGATGGATGCCATATGAAAATCAACATTGTTGCCTAACACAGAGATCTCATCCCTAGCAAAGCCACCCAATGTTGTATGGTTGCGGGTTTGGTGTTGTCGACAATCTCAACTGTTGGATGACCTCTGCTGAGATGAGTTTCTTTTGGCTTTCACTATCAACAATAAAATGCAGTGGGGTCCCTTTCACCCACATTTGTGAATGAAAAAGGTGCTCCCCTCTTCAGTATCTATTGGTTCTTCTGGTTGAATTGTTGTGGTCACGACAATAACAATGGGGTCTGTGTCGATGATCTGTCTTTTACCATTATTTTCAAAATCATATTTTGAATTAGGGTTCATATCCTTGTCTTTGATCTTGGCCACCAATGACTATTTTAAGAGACATTCATCGGTGTTGTGCTAGGGTATTTTATGGAAATTAGACCATTTTTCGGTGTCCTTCGTCTTCCCGTGACCCTTCTTTTCTTGTGGCTTAGACTGGTTTTCAGAAAACTATTTGTTAGGGTCATCTTTCTCATACTTTGGTTGTTGCAGATTTGCAGATCCAAACTCCCATCTATTCTGGTGCCTAAATTTCTTCTCAATTTTAACAACGTATCAATACGCAACACCAAGTGATGATATATCTAAAAAATCCATTTCAGTTTGGATGTATCTGTGTAGATCCCCATGGTATTTCAAAACCAAATGTCACTCAGAGTCTTTGATACTGAGCTTGGTGTGTAAAGTATGGAAGGTATTGGTGAAATCTGACACTTCTTGGCCCCTCTCTTGTCACATTGTGGTCCATCTCATGTATTGGTCCTCATAGTTGCCAACAGGGTAATATTGTTCCTTGACCGCATAAACAAAAAAATCCCAAGTGGGATCGACCCCATATATTCTAGATTCCTCTGTGGAAATTTTCTCCCAGTAATTTTCCCACCAATGTTTGACATGGGGGAGAGCCTTAAGGAGTGCGAAGGTGATCGTTTCCCTATCAGAAAAATGGTGAACAAAGAAATAACCTTCTAGTAGATTTAACCATTTGTCTAGGGCATCTGCATCTATCTGACCTTCAAATACAAGAATATCAAAATTAACATGTACCTTGAAAGTTGAGGTTCCTCCAAAGTGGTCACTTGATGAAGACACTCTTGTTTTTATCGAAAGGCATTGAAGGATGTGAAAAAAATTCTCCATCATTTCGTCCCTCTGTCTAGTGAGAGCTTGCTCAAGCAACATTTTAATAGAATCTTCTGCTCTGTCGTTTTTCTTTTCTTCCACCATGGAGGGTTTCTTGGGTGTGCGAGAGATATTTTCCTCAATATATACAAGCTTGAGACCCAACTTGCTATACTCGGACCTCGTCAGGCACATGCACTGGAAAATGATCAAGAGCAGCCTACTCTGATGCCACTGATTTAGATTATTTTAGGCATGAAATGAGAGAGGAGATATAATAAATAAATGTACAGAGATATCTTGGATATCCAATAATGTAACATAAATGTATCATATATGCAACCATAAATACAAATATATAGTAATACATAGTTTTCTATTAATGAGAGAAAATGTACAAAGACTGTAAAAATATAGAGTGAAAGACTCGCTAGAATGGTGGCAGCTTATCTCTGAGAAGAGATGTGACGTCTACTCACATTCTCAAGAAGATGATTTTACAATGAGGCTCCAAAGGAATTTTTATCATAAAGAAAATTGAAAACCCTAACCCCAGAAGATGAAAATCCAACAGTTTTGTGGACCCCGTTTTGGGTAGTTTGGTGTATAAACTTCTCGGGGGCGTAACTTTGGCATACGATCTCCGTTTGGGGTGCACGATAACTTGTTGGAAAGGTATCGTTGAGGATATTAATTTTGGGGGCTCAATCTGAGACTTCGACTATCATTGAGAACCTATATCCTAAATAACCTTCATTTAGGCCCTCTAAATGGCCCCTGACGTTAAAAACTGCTAAAAATAGTAAATTACCAAAATTGCCAGAAACTTGTTTTGAGCCAGTTCGAAAAGGTGGGTGGTCACCGATATTCACCTAGATCAACATGGTAGGAAACCATTGTGCCAAAATAACCACTTTCCCAGTCACCTACCACATCATCCTGCCACGTCATCGTATGGTCTGCCACGTGGATGTATGGACTGCCACGTGGAGATTTTTCATTGGTCCATAGATTGACCCGAAAATGCCAAAAATGAGTGACACATGACAGACTCTGGTGTTGCCACATCACCATGTTGACATCAACATGTCACGTGTTTCCTTCTATGTGTTCCACGTACACTGTACGGATGCTGACATCATCCATACTGATGCTAATGTCAATAGTATGTATGTTGACTCATCCCTGCTGACTAGGCTAGGTTGACCAAAACTTTGACCGTGAATATCTTTTGATATGTAACTCTGTTTGACAATACATTTACGTCGTTGGAAATATTTTGACTCACTCTTCACGATGATGCCAATTTAACTAAGTTTCAAGAACTTTGATTTTTTTCCCTTTCTTTGTCTGTTGAGGCCATTCTAAAATTCCTTAGTCTTCTTTGGATCCTTTTTGGATCAGTTGATCATGATAAGATCAACAATGATCCTATGATTCTAAATCTCAAGAGAGGTCACATGCATAAAATCCATGTATAGAAGGAATAATGAAGTTCAAAGAATTAAGAGCTCGGGAGGGTTAGTGACTGAAGATCAATGCATAAATTAATGCACAAACAATTATTAAAAAGATTAGGGGAAATAGCGATGAAATAAATCAGAAGAAAGAAACGTTAATTAAATCTCATAAGGGAAAGTGCATTACAGAAACACAATAGGGATCAAATTCTCAATAGATCAACGATATTCGTTCAGTTGGAATCCAGGTATAAACCCAAAAGCTTAGAAGAGATGACGCACATAAGGCTTAGAAGAGATGATGCACAAGAGCCGTCCATTATCATTTTGGGACAGTCCAGAACCGTCAGATCAAGAGACAATCAACTTCAGCACTGACCACTCTAGTGAAAATAAGCCAAGAACATATGAAATTACCCAAAGGTCGAAGCTCCCAAGTAATTGAAATCGTTGATATGAAGCAGAATATGGTAACCGTCAGATTATGAGACAATCAACTCCAGCGCTAACCAACTCTGGTGGAAATTGGAGCAACAATTACTTGGACCTATGAATCCCCAAAGATCTGGAGTCACGAACTCCCTTCGTCCGTCAGATCGGAAATTCCTTCAGTCATTGATATATTCAGAGCATGCCAAGAAACATGTTGACCACATCGGCACTGACCAAGTTCGGTGAAAATTACCTAGACCTCCAAAGCCCCGAAGTCCCAAAGTCACTAACTCTCGTCAACCATTGGATCAAGAAATCCAGTCAACTGTTGATCTGGAGTACCTACGACCGTTACATCTAGGAGGAAGACATGTGACAGATCAGAAGATCCATGTCAGCAAGGACATGTGGCACATTCATGGTGACAAGTGTCAAGGTCTAGTTGGCACTTTAGGTATGCGAAAGTCACGAATCTAGGTGACATGTGGCAACCAATTCCACGTCAACAATGACGTCATAAATATATGTCACTCAAGGAGTAAGTCCTTCAGGGATATCCAGTTTCTACTACCAACAAATACCCGAAGCATCAAAGGCCAAAGTTAATGATGGTCATTGATCTAATATCTTTTAGGTTCTCTCGACTGTTGATCAAGTACATTGGAAGGATAGAGTAAACGTAAATCACGAAGTAACACTAATCATTGATACAATTTTGGAGCATTATTTACTGTTGATCAAGTACAGTGGAAGGATAGAGTAAAGTGTAAACCACAAAGTAACACTAACCATTGATCTACTTCGGGAGCGTTCTCAACCGTTGATCAAGCATAGTGGAAGGATAGAGTAAGCGGAGGTGTTAGCCGACAGCAAGTGGTCACCACCGCTTTATGACTTATTTGGTAGGTTATCACAACGGAGGAATTGAACTACTAAGAGTTCTAGTAACCCAAAGTCCCGTAGTACCGAAGCTCCAAAATAACATCTGGACCGTTGAAGTTTATGGACACACGTCAACTCAAGATTAACACTTCAGTGAAATTTAGTCTTGGGGAATTTGAAGTTTATAAAAAGAATAAACCCTCGAAGTCGCAAAGTACTGGAGGAAACGACAACTGTTCATCTCACGATTGAGTCCCAACAATTAGATAAAGCTAGTAAAATTGTGAGAAATGAGTCTTTTAAAAGAATGATCAGACCATTGATTTGAAATCCTGATCAATGATGAGGATTAAAACCGTGAATTGAAGTTGCTCGAAATATAACACTCCGGAAGATATCACTTTGGAGATAACAATGTTGGGTGAAAGAAGAGAAAACGCTTAAATTAATAAGCTCGTGGTTCTGCACATATGGTCATATTAAAAACATGGTTTGAAGGAAGCACCTCCGTAGAACTCGATTTCTGCAACATTTGTAGTGACAGGTTTTTAGCTAGAACGGAATAAAATGCAAAACAGTGGATTTGAAGTCTTTGAATCAAACTAATAATAATAATAATAATATAAATTATTATTATTAATTCAAATGAAGAGGTGTATGAAGAGGTGTAATGGTTCAAACAAAGGGACATAATGCTTCAAACTCATACATATTAGGAGACTATATAAACAAAGTATGGTGAACAAAATATGTAGTTGAATTTGTTGAAGTATATATATATTTATATATAATGGATTGAATGAAGGTTCATTCTATTAGGTTGGTCCCTGTTTGCAAGTTGGGTCTTGTATGAGGATTGGATTCCTCACATCTCAATTGGATCTAAGATCAACAAGTTGGGACTTGTTATGAGGGTTGGATTCCTAATTTCTCAGTTGGATCTGAGAACTACAAGTTGGGTCTTGTAACAAAGAGTTGGGTCTCTCATAATTGTTTGAAGTTGAAGATATTCAAAGATTAATCTTATGTATTCATTCAAGTTAAACAAATAAATAAAATATTTATTCTTTTATTTATTGATTGAAAAAATGAAATAAGCATATGTTGTTCAATTAATTTATGAAAAGTAGAAAATTGTCCAAAGTTTTGTGACACTGATTCACGTCCCCCCTTCTCAGTGTCAAGTGTACATTTCAACACATATCCGAACAAAAATAAGACCATCATGTTGTGTATCTCTCCCAATGATGTAGATGTACTCCTCAAGTATTTTGGGGTATAGATAGCCATCTATGAAATAAAATGATGATTTTCAAGCCAAGGATAGTGGATAAGGCATGCGTACAAGAACATTATTTGGAAAACATGGGCCATAAGAAAGAGAAGCCAAGAAGTTTCAAGAAAAGAAAGCACTAGGAATATTCCAAGGAGGGGAACAATAAGTGGAAATGGGGGGATGATAAGAAGATGAAAACCACCTCACATTAGTTCAAGGATCCTAGCAACCATTGAAACCATTGCAATATTGATGGGAACCTTGAGGATAAGTGTTGGAAACTACATCCAGATTTGAACCCCAAGAACCAAAAGAAGGATCCAAATAAAAAGAATCATATAGCCATGGATTCAAGCAATCAGGTTGAAAGCATCTTTGATATGTATGGGAAAATTGTTTAAAAATTAGTGTATAAGGAGGGGAATGTTTCATCTGAAGTGAAAAAATCCTCCATATATGATGCAACCTTGCCCTCGACGACAAGTCACGCCCACCAGGACCTTCTTACTCCTTTACGGGCCCGAAGAGTTCCAAGTCTCTTCTTCCTCCTTATCGGAAATTCGCAACCCACAACTCACTCCTCTATATACTCTCTTTCCTCCGCTCGGGAAGATCGGGACTTCGCCTATCGCGCTACCAACCGCTCGGGGTTTCAATTCCCGATATTCGATACGCCGAGATGTCGAGACTCACGATCTCGCGATCTCGCAGCTTCACTTCCCGCGAGTCCAAAATAAATTCACTTGGACTTCCGAGGTCCCAAGTCGCCGATACTCGAGTATCGCTATCTCGCCCCCCCTCGNATTTCTTGCCCTTCAACTCCCGAGACCCGACGTCCCGAGATTATGTGCCACGTGTTCCTCCGAAAGTCGGCGCTTCCACGAAAACTGGAAATCGCTACCCGCGATATCGATGTGCATGCAACTCTTGCACTCACCAACCCCGATATGCCGATGTGCGATAGCAGCCAGGTTCTACTTGTGCTTGCAGGTTAACTCTTTCCCAGGAGTTCAATTCGTCGATTCTCTTCCTCTTGAAGAGTCCTTCGCTCCGAAACTTCTCCCGTTCGGGCTTCACCTGGGTATGTTCCACAATACTAGCTAGGAACTCTCCCTCCTGAGCTTTCATGAGCTTTCCACTCAGAATCACTCTAACTTCAATTCTTCCATAAGATCACATAAGTAGCATATGAAAGAAGTAAGTAACAGGAAGCAAATATGCAAAAGCGTAAAGCCAACAACACACAGAAAATAAACATATCCATGGAATTCAACCACGGCCCTCCTATTCTTCTCTTCTTAGGCTTGCCTCTGAGACTTTGACTCAACCTGCACTGTACCTGCACGGTTCGAGTAACTCAGCAAGACTTCTGAGAAAACAAAGATGAGAGGTTAACTATTCAGCCTCCTCACGCACTCTATGCGGAGGTATTCCACTGCACTCTATGCAGGAATCTCCCGGCTTAAACAGAGAAACGATTGAAACTCATTCTCTCATTCCCTCAGATTTCGAACCTGCCATGCAATCACATATGCAGCATATAGACAATAGGCAAAACAGGAAGCAAATATGAAACATCATAATATCAACAACACACAGAGAATAATCACAGCCATGAAATTGAATCAAAGATTTCCTATTAATTCAATATCTGTACATGGGGTTTCTTCACAAGCTCTCTGCTTTGTTCTCTCTTCTCTCAATGCTAATGCTGAATGAATGATACAATGTTACAAAGGAGGGTGCCTATATTCCATTTTCCCTCTCGAAAGCAAAACTGTCTAATCTACAGTTAATTTCCTATCTAACAGCATTAAAACTATTAAATGCCTTCCTATCTATATTACAATACAAGTGCGCTTCATGTGAATGCTTTCATTGAAACGACGACGCAACAATCTTTTCAAAGTAATTCAAAAATGTATGTGCTGGCGTTGTCCAGCTGTTCTTCTCTTTCCACGCGCTGGCTCGCTTGATGAAGTCGTAGATGCTCCTGCATCATACTCCTCGGCTCAAAAGATTTCATGGGCTCCTGTCCATGAGCTCCTGCACACTATACCCATGCTTCTGTATAACGGCCTCTGTTTCCCAGCTGGCATCCTCCACTGGGTGGTTCTTCCATTTTACCAGGTATTCAAAATACTGCTTTCTCCTGGTCTTCCTGCCTACTCTCTTGTCCAGTATGCACTCCATCTCAGGCTTCTGTGCCACTGGAAACTGCTTCTGCCATTGGATTATTGGTTCCTCAACACTTCCAGCTCCTGCATCTTCAGCCTTATATGGGTATAAATCTGAAATGTTGAAAATCGGAGATATCCCGATGCCCTCTGGAAATTCAAGCTCATAAGCATTCTCTCCGAACTTCTTCAGGACTCTACACGGCCCAATTTTCTTCATCTTGAGCTTGTTGTATGTTCCCCTTGGAAACCTTTCCTTCCTCAAGTGCGCTAGAACCATGTCTCCAACTTCAAACTGAAGTTGCCTTTTTCTCTGATCGGCTCTGCGCTTGTACTCTTGATTCGATTTCTGCAATCGCTGCTTCACCTGTGTGTGAAGTTCTTGCATTGCCTCAGCGAACTCTTCAGCTCTCGCGCTGCTAGTTTCAGCCTGTTCTGGCTCCCTGAGCTCAGAAACTCCTCTTGGTTGTGTCCCATACAAAATCTAAAATGGGCTCTTACCTGTACTCCGATTCACTGAATCGTTGTACGCAAATTCTTCCTGTGGTAGGATCTGATCCCAACTGTTGTGATGCTCAGTCACTAGGCTCCTCAACAGATCCCCCAAG
>SNQJ01S0029393.1:0-10567 GCA_010110895.2 Picea sitchensis | reverse complement strand
GTATGTGCTGGCGCTGTCCAGCTGTTCTTCTCTTTCCACGCGCTGGCTCGCTTGATGAAGTCGTAGATGCTCCTACATCAATATATGTAGCTATAGGATCATGATAAATATGATCTATTCCTTGGTGTTCAACGTATTCAACAAACTCGAGGTCATCATACAAATTCTAATTTAACTGCAAATTTTTAGATGAGTTTCGTAATGAGACTCCTGCTAAACAAGATAGTGAAACTAGTTTCCTAATCAAGTTTTTATCGTCTATGTTTGTAGTCTCATAGTCAACTAATGGAAAAGGAATTTGGTTACAGATATTATCCAACATATCATCTATTGGATCTTGGAGAGACTCAGAATATTGTTGCATTGGTTCCAATGAAACCTCATAATTTTCTATAGGCTTACAAGTCCCTGCTTCAGATATATTGGCATCATTTTTCCTCAAAAACTAAAATGAATCAAAACTTAATGGTACAAAGTTATGCTGCATCAATTTATCTGTGGTTTGGAAATCAATGTAACTTAGGGGCTGTAATTCTGGAGCTAGAAAAGATTCCATATCACAAATGACATCCTCAAATGAATCATCAAAGGATTCTCCATCCCTACTATTTACAACCTGATGGTATTCTTTCTTATAGTTTTATCTCAGAAATTGAAATGAGGAGAAACATAAGGGCAAAGACTTTTCACTTACTTGAGAATTTTCTGCATTTTCCTCATTGCTGTCATGATTAATATGCACATGTTGATTGTCATATTTGAGATACTGTAACTGAACTTCTTCCTCCCAAAAACATGTTGTTGTTTTCTTTGAAGAATCGACCCTAATGTAGTCATCATCATATTGATCATACTTGGGCAGATAAAAGAAAAATAATCCAGCATACACATCAGATCAGTTGATTTCTCCTCTACAAGATGATTTTGAGTTTCATCTTTGACCATGTTGTGAATTGAATACATAAAATAATCAGTTTATGATTTGTGATACCAAGGATGAGCTGAAAAATGCTTGGTAAAAATGGCCCCTCCTTTTTCTGAAACAAATGGGACCTGGTGTTTTTGAACAACAAGTTCTTCTCTTATGATAATGTTCTTCATTATCTCTTTCATTATGCTTGTTAGAATGTCTAGTTTCACTTCTGAATATGTTAGATGCTTCTTTTCCATGTTCTTTCTTTCTTCTGCCTTCAACATTGACCTCTTGATCGGAAAATTGGCTTCTACATCTATTGTACTATCTTTCATTTCTTTGAGTGTTGTAGTATTCCTTTCTCTCAATTGAAATGCCATCTCTGGATCAAAGGAATCTGGGTAGTGTAAGAGAGTTAAACTAGGAGGTGGTTTTATATCAACATGAATTGAATTGTAAACTTGATTGAATCTGGCTTAAAAGTGTTGCACTGTTTCCCTTGATTGTCTTTTCAAATGATCATATTCTTCTAAAATGAGAAAAAGATTCCTCTTGATATCCCATTTATCAAGGAAGATTTTCACAAACTGATGGAAATCACCAATGCTTGTAACTGGCAAATGTTTGAACCACTCCTTAGCTTTACCTTGCAAATAAGGAGAAAAAATCCTAATACAGACATCATCTTCTTCAACCTCAAAAAGGTCAAGAAAATTTTCAAAACCCTGAATGTGTTTTTCAGCAGTGATGTTACCATATTCTCCATTAAACCTAGAAGATATTTGTAATAATTGACATGGAAATCATGGAGTATATGAGGTAAGACAAGAGGCTTGTATCTATCAAGAATTTTAACAGATGTAGGAGTATGTAAAGGAATTGTAAAATTAGGCTCAATATTTTGAGGCTCATCGAGTTTAACATGATCAACATAATTTTCAGCAGTATGGTCTTGACTAGGATCATGAAAAGAGAAAAATTAATTAAAAATATATCATATTATGTCTTGGATAAAATTCCAACTTGAATACTTGATTTCTTCAGATCATCTTGTCATGTTCCAGGTTCTTCCTCCAGTGGATTCTTTTAATTAAAAATGATTTCGAGTTGATTGGAGTCGTCAGGTAGATGATTCACCCTTCTTATGTCTGATCATTGTCCACCATCAGTAATCATATCTGGAACTTAATATGATTTTCTAAGGAAGTTCCCCAGTATGGTCGCCACTATGTTAGCAATCTGTAATTTCCAAGGCTGAAGAAGAAATGAACATAGGTAACCACAAAACCACTTTGGATTCCAGGATCTAGCCCTCTTAGACTCAGAGAGGGATCTCTCTATAAGATTTATCTTTGTTAGTTGGAAAGTTTAGGCTAGTTATGATAGTACAGGGTTCGGTTTTTAAATTGGTTGGCTGGAATAGGAAGGGAAGGCCATTGGGCAATGAGTTCAAAGAAACTTAGTTCAATCAAGGAAGTCTCTACAAGAAAAAAATGGCAGGGAAGGATAGGCACCTTTGTTGGATTCTTGAGATTGTTGAGTGATATGACAGAAAAAGTGAGGAAAGAGGATTGTACCAGAGCAATTAATAATTTTGAAACTAACCCTCTAGTAGAAAACACATAAATCATCAAAATCTAGAAACATAGTGTACTTTTAAACAAATTCTACTCTTAATCTTCTATTGAATAATTCAAGAAGAAACCAGGATGTAACCAGAAAAATATATTACAGAAGAGATACTTCACCAATTATATATGCCACAGGAATCTTGAAAATCTTGTCTTGTATTACTGAGATTTGATTAAACGGGGTTATGTGAACTACTTTACAATATTGGTCCTATAATAGTAATGGGTCCCAACCACTAATACTTCGAAATCAGAAGTATTTATTAATTTTACAAATGGCTCCTACCATGAATGAACATGATGATTTTTAGGGATATTTAAAATGACTAAATATAATTAAAAAAATATAGGGATCATGTAGATATGCTCGAACTTCTAGTGTTGATTTGATGTCAACCTTTGATGATCTATATTAGACCTCGATTGCATTGTCTATCTTTTGTTGTTGATTGTGGTTATTTCTGCAGGTATTATGCATTAAGATCTAGAATTTGTGATCAAATTTTGATCTTCAACTGCCAGATGTCTTCATGTCTTTGACATCTGTAATGGGATCAGAATTATCTCCACGAACCCTGTTACTGTTCCTTAACTTGGCCATCTATCTCTTTGAATAATTGTGTCAAGAGAAATAATTATTGTTGATGGTGGGTGATTGTGATTTCCTCCTTAGCTCGATGAGGGATGATTGTGGGACAGTTGACAGTCAACGGTCATGTGGTGAAATATGATTGGTTAACGAATAATATGGCATGGGGGGAAAGGGTGAGAAGTAGCGGTGATGGGATGAGTAGGTGCGGGGGTGTGAGCGATAGGGATAAGTGGAGAGGTGAACGATATCGAGAAAGAGCAGACAGGTGGCGTGCGGTGAGAGGGTAAGTGGATATGAGGAGTGACAGTAGGGAGAGTGGTTAGCGAGATGACGTGACATGCGGGAGGGTAAGTGGAGGACAGGTGTTGAGTAGAGAGAGGAATTTTCTATTTTGTAGGGGTGCAAGAAATTTTTTTGAGGCAACCCTCTTTTCGTTCCACAATGCACCTAGTGGCGTCACGTATTCTAGAGAGAAAACCACGGTTTAAATTGTGGGACCTCCCTTCGAAATTAAAACCTGAACAAATTCACCCTCCACAATATCTCTCTGTCATTGATCTCAAGAGAAGGTACGTGGCAACAAATACCACAATCCGAAGCTTGGGTGCTCCAGAATTTTGGGGAGTATGGACAACCCAGAACTTCCAAATCCTGTAGCGATGTGGCGACCTAGCGCAGGGAAACTGCCATTTCGGATCCCTCCCTCACCGTTAATGGTAGAAAGTTCTGAGGGGTTCAGGATTTCCTGAGAGTCATTGATATGGGTGCTGATAATTACCATCATTGAGATAAGTGTAGGAGATTAACCACTATCCTAGATCCCCCCCTCACTGTTAAAGGAAGAAAGGTCAGGGGGGGTCTTAAATGCACTAAGGGTCATCAATCTGTGAGGTGATGGATGTCGTGGATGCAAATATGTGCAAGATTTACCTACTACAAGACAAAAATTCTTATCTGCTACAAACTTAGGATAAAAATTATCCATTGGGTAGCGCTAAACTTGTTTTTTTTTTTCTTTTGCATTATAATTTCATTTTCCTAAAAATGGCCAAATTTAATCAAATAAGGGTATAATTCGAAATGCAAAACCCGGTTTACATTTTCTTCGCTTTTTCCTTTGGGAAATTATTGGTAGAATGGAATATCATTTTCCATTTAAAATCACTAAAGGAAGAAATCTCAATCACCATCTGATCCTATAAAATATAGGGTCATAACAACCAGGAATAGAAGGATATGATCAAACTCTTCCACATCGATATCTAAGTCAAGAAGACCAATATAGATTCCTTATTCAAATTTGGTTCACAAGATAATATCATAGCAAAAAATCTAGTCAGCTAGCTTGGATTGGAGGTTCACGGTCATCCTATCCCATATAAATTAGAATGGGTAAACAAATATGAAAATATCAAGGTAACACAATAATGTAAGATTAAATTTGTTATAAGTGTTGATTTTATTGATGAGGTAGAATTGGACATAGTACCCCTTGACGTATGTGGAGTAAAGTTTGGAAGTCTTGTCATGTATATGAGGGATGCAATATTCATGTGGAGATTCAATTAGTACCAACTAATCAAGGATGGGAAGTCCTACATCATCAACACACATAAAGGGAAGTCAAATATCTCACTGCTAAGTGTCAACAAAACCAAGAAGTTGATTAGTTCCAGTAAGAAATATGTTTTACATTTCTTAAGAGAAAATGAGACTAAGGATGAGTTGATAAGAGTAAAGGCATCCATGGACAAGCATACTTCACGTCAATTTGAGGATCCTAGAAACCATTGCAACCATTGCAATATTTATGGAACTTTGAGGAGAAGTGTTGGAAACTACATCCAGAGTTGAACCCCAAGTACTGAAAGAAGGATGGAAAGAAAAAGAAGCATATCTCCATTCCACATGACCAAATCAGGAGATGCCACAAGGATATGGGACCCACCTTAATCATATGAAACATGCCAACAATATTATAACAGTCTGAGGACATGTGGCCTAACATTGGTGCCACCCAAACCAATATGAACCTGCCAAGTGGCAGTGGGGCCCTACTAACGTCATTAATGACGTCACTCAAATTTCATGTATCTTTTAGATTTAAAGGAAATTGACAATAATAAGACAACATGAGGCACCAAATATTCTTAAAAAAGGGTAAAAAGCACTCACAGGTCTAAATAACATTATTGTTCTTGTACACATTTGTCCACAAGCATTCCAAGCTTCTCCAAAAAGTCAATTTGTTCACGTAGTACTCCACTTAAATAGGAAAGCCAAAGCTTCCGACCATCCTCCCTCTTTTTTTCGGTCTTTTCCCATAAAATGTAATCAAACAGTGACTCAATCAAACCCTAGCCAAACCTGACCATCCAAGAAAACGACTGTATCTGAGGGCCACTTGGAGGACAAGGAAGGGGAAGTTTTCTAACCCTAAATTATATTTCCCTAACCTTCACTAATTAATTCAAAGATCCATGAACACGATTCAGGCTACTTGCACTTATGGGAATCAAACATAGCTAGATCAATTAATCCATAAACTTATCAGTTTCCATAATTATTTAATTGGTGTGTTTTCAATTACCATATAGATAGGAAATAAATAATGTTTGTAGATGGCTATAGGATAGTCTATCAAATAATAAAAGAATCTATTTCCCAAATGATCCAAGTTTCAAGCCATGTTTCATACTAAACCATACATGATGAGGAAATTTCCTCTAAATACTAGGAATTATCACAGTGGGTAAGAGAAAATTTGTTGAGTAATTTATTAGCCCGAGATGCCCTATTACCAACTAGTTCACCTCCTTTCAAATACACCATATTCCTTGAAGTAACCAGGAAGGATATTACCATGATTTGTCAATTTTTAGGTTATGAACATGATAGAGCAATGGATGAGACCAATATAGGGTTGGTCTTTATCTTATGTACACCAAAGTCAATCACATTCAAAAAATTTGATTATTTTCAATTCTTGTAAGAAGTCACAAACTCCCAACTGTCGAATTTCCACAACACTAAGTATTTTAAGTACCATACCTACTTGGTGTACTTCATTTTTTGCTATATTTTTTGCTATTTTGAGATCATTGGGATCAAAACAATAGATGATTCAGGTGAAATCTAGCCAGCAATTGAGTGGATTGTGGAGTTGAGGAAATAGGACCAAAATAAAGGTTTTATACTTTATGTAAACAATTTCATGAATGCATGCTACATTCTTCTCTGTGGCACATATCCTCTTAGGATGTTTCCTGAGTTTAAATATATATTGTAGCTGAGCAAGGATACCTGATTAGGATATTGGTACCTAGCTGAGGATGACACCATCATTAGAGTATATGGTTTTGAACAGGATCCTTACAAAGTGTCAATTTTCCTAACTATAATAATATTTTCTTTGAAATACATCAGGCATAGGCTCATTTCATATCATTTTCATTTTTCCCAACATAGGCAGGCCATCACTTTCAAACCACCTCAAGATGTTTGACCTTTCTTGGTCAAGCGTAGAACTACTCTAGTTGTTGCAGAGGAAATAGTACAGTTGTTGGATTTTGAAAACATAAAAAAATGGGTGTATGACCCACATGGTGTGATTGTAGCCAGAAGGCCCATTTACAAACATCAACAAAATCTTGTAGTGGAAAGCATTGTTAACCTATATTTATAGGAATAGGTTAAGTAGATTCTAGAGGAAGATGCCCAAAATCAAACTATCACTCAGTTAATGGACCAATCCAATGTAATTCAAACTCCTTAGGAACAATAATTACAAGATGGAAAAGGGACATTTTTAGAGATACATTCTGAAATATAAATTGATGAGCACCACAGTGACCAACTAAGAAAAAATCCTAAAGGTGATGAAGAATTGGACTTATAGGGTTTCTAATTGAGATTATAGGTAAAGGGAAAGGTATATTGCAAATCATACATGGATCAAGTGAAGCTAGTTTAGTTTCAAAGAGAGCTTCTATCACTATTTAGCATCTCACTTCAGATCTATTTTCAACAACATAAGCTTCACAGACCTCTACCCTTGAAGGAACCTATGATAAGAAACCCTCACTCTTTTCTCATTATTTGGATAGAAAGAGAAAAAAACAATATTTGAAGAAGGAAATGTATCCCCAAGCTTGGGGAGAAGACACAACTCATAAAAAGTTACTATTTGTTGTGGATTACCAGCAGGGTACATTCAATTTGGCTATACTATATTCAAAGTTACCTAGGACTCTTTCACCTGTAGATTACAAAGACACTCAAATGAGAGTAAATCTTGGTGATATCTACCCTATGGATATGATAAAATTTCACAATAAAAAAGTGATATGATGTATAAAGGAGTCTTTCAATCCTCTACCAGTGAGAGGCAAATGCAAAATATGGTAATAAAAATAGACAAGCAATTGAAGCTAGGAAGGCTAGCCACTAGAGCCAAACAAACTCATATTAATGAGATGGAGAGAAACATGTTTTCCCTAGGAGAAGATCCTAAGAAACCTAATGTTGTAGGAGACCTATTCAAATAGAAGGATAATGAGATTAATGTCCTTAAGAAAAAGATAAATGTTTATGATTTACAACATGTTCAGACTCGAGAGTTGCAGGCTAGTCATGAGGAAAAGGATCAAGTTTACAAACAATTATTGGAAAGGAGGAAGACCATAGAACACCTACAAGATAAAAATGAATCTTTGAAGGTCTAACAAACTCATTTATTGCATGAATCCAAGTTGTATACATTGCAAACTACTCCACTAGACCCAAAAGAAGGCTTATCAAAATTCATGGATGACTTGAGTGTGAAGGAAATTGAGCTAGATATTGTGACAAACCAACTCAAACATAGATATATATGCCAAGGTAGTAGAGATATAATATTAGTTGAAGAGCATAGAAGTAATCTTGGCACAAATCAATGCTACCAAAGAGGAAGCTCAGAAGGAAGTAGCTAAAATAAAGGTAAAGGTTTCAAGGATACCAACCATGAAAGGAGCTAATCATACCATTTGGTATGATATAGCTACTACAAGTTTTAAGAACTGCTGTTAATTTACTCTAGTGCAATATGAGCTTGATCTAATCACCTTGGTCTTTAAAGACATAAAAAGAACAACAAATGAGTTGGAGAATAAGCTTTATTTAGTAGTTGGTGTAATAAAGTTCTTGAATAGCAGGACTAAGGGGGAGATGAAGGACCTACAAGTAAATGATATAACTAGCATTTTCATGGATGCTAAAAGAGTCATTACAAAAAGAGGATTATTGCAGGATGAAAAAACTAAGGGCCATGATATTATGAGGGAAACATCTTATTTTAAGAAGATTTTTAGTGATGTCATCAAGCATGGATTACCATCATTTTGGGATGGAACTGGTGATATGTATTCAATGAAAAACTATCATAATCTATTAGATGGTAGAAGGAATGGTGAGACCGAGTTTCAAAATATTGATGGAAGTTTGAAGGGACAGGATATAATAGAACTATTGGAAGGTGATTTTGAGTTGTTGCACACTCTGAAAATGATTTTTAGTAATCTACCTATTCGCACTAGAAGTTACCCTTAGATTGTTATATGGATAAGCCTAGTACCCATCAAAAGATCAATAATTTATGGATGGATGTTAAACTCGATGGTAGGTCAAACTGATAAGACTTGAGACTAACTTCTCATATACCATATGAACAAAAACTGTGTTCCTGCAAAGGGGGTTAAACAACCTTCAATCAACGTACACATATATAATCATGAATAGAAGAAAATGTAGAAGAACACTGAAATAAACTATACAATATCACTTCTAACTCGATTGAATAACTTTCATAAAATAGGAGCTTCCTAATTTAGGAATACAAAATACTTAAAATAAATTTTAGATGAATCATTCATGAAATAGAGAAATAGAGAATACATAATTCAGAAATACATAAATACATAATGCTTAAAATAAATTGTAATGAATCTTTCATGAACAACACATTAAATTAGAAGATAAAGAATGGATGGAAAAGAACACAATATGTTTTTCAATTGCATTAGAATCCTCAAATCCAAATACATTGAGTCTGAAACTTCAAAATGAAGAGAAGACTATTGGCCTCAATTTATCACTCTAACCCTTCTATCATTGAACATTCTTGAATATATAGCCTATCCTTAACTATACCTATTGGAAATTTGATATCAATTATTTACATAGGATTCCCCTCATCCTAGGAGTTTGTTGCAAAAATGTTACAACAGAAAAAATCACTAACTCCTAATTTTTAGGATCTTGTCTAAGATAATTAATGCATATAGAACACATCATGCTACATGATATGATGATGGAACACCTGTCCATCTCGTCCACCTAAAGATTTGGAGGAGGTTTGTCCTAGTTGGCAACTGAATGAATACAAATCCAAGTTGATTGTGTAGTTTCACAACGAACCTATGGATATTCATTGTGAAATATCCGTTTCCAACACTTTCACAGTGTTCTGTAAAAAATCCATGTAAAATATCTTGTTTTCACTGTTTTTAATTTTGAAGCTTGATGTTGTTGTGTGCAACTTGTATAATGGATTTATTCATCCTTTAACCTCAAATTTTCCTTGAACCTGATTTTCATCCATAATTATAAATGGATCATCAAAAATGTATAAGACAAAGTAGGCCTTTAGGGTTTCACCTCATCATATCAATCCCAAGACATCAACAGTACTAAAAAAAGAGACCTTTTTTGAATGAATCTATGAATTAGTTGACTGCTACTTGAACTAACAGGTCTAGGTTCTTCTTGGCAATTTCGTCACCTATTTGATGCAGATTTTCTTTCAGTGACATGTTCTCTTCCTGTAAAACCTTTTTCTATATATACACTGTTAGTAACAATTGTGGTATCGGGATTTTAAAGGGTAAGAAGGCCGAGACCTTTCGAGTCTCGAAAGACCGATGGGATCCTAGCCATTGATCTTGGCAGGACACGCGTCAGATATCAGAAGGAGAGTCGGGATTTCAGTCCATCGGAGGATCGGAGTTTCTGGAGGCAGGGAACTCTTACATAAGTGAATCGCGATACGTGATTTCCCGACCGAATCAGAGCCGTCCGTCAGCCATGGCATGTGGCGAGAGATCCTGCAGAGTCGAGGATCGGGGATATGAAAGTCCCATGCACCTGATAGTAGGAATCACGATATCCTGATACTCGATCTCCCGACATTTCTACGAATCATAGTGGAGGACAGGTGGCAAGATTTCGAGTCAGGGAAGGCGCCGTTGACATGTCATGACCATAATCCATCGACAATCGGAGAATCGCGACTCCTGGGCACTTGTGCATCGAGGCATCAAAAACACCGAAACCCCGACAAAGGTTCGGCTCAGGTCACATAAGAGGTGGTCACATGGATGATAATATAGCAAG
>SNQJ01S0029392.1:104908-142451 GCA_010110895.2 Picea sitchensis | reverse complement strand
ATTCACTCTATCCATCACTAAGCCAAGTCTTTTAATTCACCACCCATGGATAATTTTTCTAGGGCATGTATTCTCCATGTGCTTAATTCCTTTTGGATCTACAAGAATGTGAAAAATGTCTTGCCCACTCCTATTGTTTGCATGTCAATCCATATATTCAACTAAATGTTTACAACTTAACATGCATTGCAATATTGGAATTATGGACAAGTGGTGTAATACTTTTTTCTAAGACCTTTTTTCCCTTTACAATAGAGTAATATCAAATTGTTTAGCATTATGAATGTGTGGACTTATCTTTATGTCATCCTTTATTGGATACTATCTTTTGAATATTCATCATATACTTTGTAATCAACACCTAAATTAGTGAACGATTTTCTAGCACCTTTACATGTACTAGGAAGCACATTATCTGTTGGGAACAATTTATCTTGCAACAAGTTGAACACAATTAACATTAACTACTAACAAACAACTAGCAAGTTGACAATATTTAAGAACTCATAAAGCGCAATATATTGTAGTATATATCACAATTTATACCTTGAAAAATATGTAAATCTATTGTTTTACCTTCCATATGTTGCTTTCAACTTGTAAAGCATTAGAAAGATAGTAAACTTAGAGCACTTTGTTTTACCAGCCACTGTAAAAGAGGTGTTTGTGCACCTTGTGTCAAATGCACTAGTTCAATGCCATGGTATGTATATCCATCCATATATTTGACATGTCTATCAACTAAATGAATGCATTCCCTCTCGAATGAATTATGTAACATTTTGTTTGCAATGTGTGTATGGTGTACATCCCAGCTCTATTATTCCTAATCACATCACCTTCTCCATGTTGGCCATTTCTATTAGTGCCACTTGACTCCTTGGTATTAAACACAATAGTATTTAAAATAGGAAGTGGATGTTGTCAAGGAGGCGCATTCAATACTCATCATACTTTCCTTGGGAAATGGGCCTATATGCCCTTCTCTCTCTCCAAGAAGTAACAATGTGATTAAATGGAAGAGGTGTAGTAACATGTTAATCATCACTTTTATCATCCTAAAAATACACATTAGGGGTATTATTATAAAAATGGGTACATATGAACAAACATACATTGTATGCATAATTATGTCATAAGGCATTCCCCTTATGGAATCATATGTCATGATGTGATGGTTAAAATGTTTTGAGCCATTCATATGTGTGTAGATGACCATAGATGCACTTTTGTTCATCCATTTGGTATCTTGACAACTAGCATTTGGCTTATCCTTTGTGTCTTTGTGGTTTGATGCAACCTCTGAACACGATCCCAAATTGTAACAACTTGTAGATCTTGATGGTAGCATTGAGTTTGAATTTGGATATACTGATAGTATCTCTGCCCTTGCCTCCCATTGAGAGGGTGCACCAGGGAACCAACACCTTTCATCCCCATAAATTTGAACATAAATCCTACAAATCTCTCTTATATGACACCCATTTCATCTGCGACTTGTGTATAAATTTGAACAAAAACCTTATGAAACTCTATTAGATAACTAACTTATGTGCATTATTAATTGTCACTGTGTTTATTGTGTCAACGAGCAAGGGGAATCAACCCAAAGAGGGATGTGGGAAGAGGAGTAAAAAATGGAGACATTTTGTAGAGGCGAAAGGAGGCATTCAACTTGAGCAAGGCATTGATACACAACGCATGGAAGCAGTGGCAAGAGTCAAGCATTAAACACAAGACTTCCTTATATTTATATTCTCTCAAGCAAATAGAACATTATGTATCTTGACAAGTATGAGGCAACTTCTGGTGTCTATAGAATAACATCTCTAGATATGAATCTATTGTCTTCCAATCCAAATCATAGCTTCCTCCCATACACAGAGAGATCCATTCTCCATGGTAACTAATTTCACCAATGTTAATGGAAATTTCCTCATTAATAGAGGAAGAGGATAACCGAGGAACTACATGTGCACGGTTGGCCATTCCATTTCCATTTGTATGACCTGTTCCCTCCACTCTCTCACACACATATGATGCCAATAAGATTATAGAAACCAACATCAAAATCCCAACTATAATAGTTATTCCATACCCTAGTCCCACTTTACTCATGTTATTTGCATCAACAAAGCTACTTTTGTTTCTCATCTCTGGTACTTGTTTTGGAACTACAACATCTCCTTTCAACTTGATGTTTTCCCTTTGAAATTCATATGAGAATAATCAACATCACCATAGGCGTCAACCATTGATGAAACCCTACATTCTAACAACCCAAGACTGTGGATTAAAAATATGTGGAATCTAACATGTGGGTGGGCTAATATTTTCTTGTTTCAAGCTCCTACCATGGATTACCTACTCCACAAGGAAGAACTTTAAGGCTCGAAGAGACAAGTGCAAAAGGCCATGAAATTGAAAATGGTGCACTTGCAGTGAGAAGTTGGATGGGTAGAATGAATTTATGGTAGGAAGGTGGCAACAACTGCATGCTTTAATATTTCTTAATAACATTTATGTTCATCACACATGGGCAAGTTGGAACCTATTATTTTCATTAAATCCTAATCTGATTGCGCAAAGAGGCGCATTCTACAGCCCAGTATTAGGTTGATGGGTGATTCTGTGCCTAAATTCAACGTGAAGCTGACATGTGTCACTCTTAAATAATAATAATAAAAAAATTAAATAAATGAAAATTGTATATGTCGGTTCTAACCTTTTTCTCTAAAAAGGGTTAAGGAGGAAGGGTTTGCACCTTGAGAGATTTGATCCCTCTCAACGCTTCGTAGAACCAGAGTTAAGATGGGTCTATAATGGTTATAATTATGTCTTTCAAACTACCTTCGAACTGATACGAAATCAAAACTGCCTTTCTAAAAAATAATAATCATACTGTAAATACAATTAGCTTCAACAACACTACAACAAATTATTGTTCATGGTATAATTAATGCTCATCGATCCATCAATATTTGAACTAGAAAACATGTATTATGAACGAATAATGAGAAAACAACATGAGTTACTTTGAACAATGACTTGATGAATAGGTGAATAATATCAATGACAATGCCAAGGAGGCTCCTGATTATTGTCCTCTTCATGTCAGCATTATCAGTGACATGTTTATGGGATGGTTGCACAACTATGGCGCCATGGTCGGGATCCCCAACATGGTATTCCACACTTTGGGAGCATTCTCTATTTACGTTAGCCACTCAATGTTTACCTACATGTCATAGAGGAATGTGAAGGGGATCAATGAGTATGTTGAGGTCCCTAAGATAAGATTCGACCTCAAGTTGTGGAAGTCAGACACCTGTGAATATGCGAGATCCAAATATGAATCCCTTGCAGGGATTCATTTGGGAATATATTAAACCGAGTATGTAGGGGTGGGGCATAGCCATTCATATGTTTTATGAGCTCAATTACTTGGGGAACGATCACATGAGAAACCTGATGGGGAGGCCCATGTGGAGCATAGGTCCCATTCTCCAGTTGTTTTCGATGACACACAGATTGGTCATGAAAGTATCAATAGCTAAGGTATGGCGACAAATGTTACCGAGGAGGAGTGCTTGAGGTGGCTAGAATATGGAAGTCCCTATTCTGTGGTGTTCATGTGTTTTGAGAGATGGTGTCTTCTGAATGAGAAGTAAATCAGTGTGGTACTCTTTCACAACACATATAACCTTCTTGCATAATACTCTTTCACGACATATATGACTCTCCCGCGGAATACATAAATGTTGCTTAAAAATATGTTGAGAGGCATTCTAGTGAATGCACGTTGCCTAGATTTTTTATTAAAAAAATTCCTCACAAACTTTATATACATAACAATCCTTAAATTATAACAAAAAATTGTCCTTACATCATATTAGAAATTGAAAGGCACTCTAAGAAATACCAAATTATCCTTAAAATTTCATTACATCATATTAGAAATTGAAAGGCACTCTAAGAAAAACCTTCTCAAAATCTATAATTGAAAAAGTGCCCTTAGTATTAAGGTGTAATTGTATTGAGCATACTAATCATTTTGTTATGAAAAAATGAATGACGCATGAATTTCCAACAACGCAACTTATTTTTGGGTAAATTTTAAACAATGAGATAATATATAAGCTTTGGTATTTAAATGTGATGGTGTGCCAATCACTTGACGAGGAAGAATAATTAGCTAATGCCAACCATTAACAATATCAATTTTAAAAGACTTTTATTACGTGGAAGGACTTTCTCGTCTGAGGAACAAAATGTCATATACATTAATAGTTTTTCTATTAAATCATAATTTTAAAAATAAATTATTTTTAAAAATAAATTATTATTATTATAATTGAAATTTAAAATTTTTAAGATGATTTTAAAATTATGATTTAAGGTGATTAAACTCATTAATGATTACTTATCAACATTGAATAATATTGAACTCTGCAGTGAATATTCATGAACTCTGGGGTGAATAGTAGGGTTTTCTGCAGTGAAGAATATTGAACTTTGTGGCGAATATTAGGGTTTTCTATGGTGAAGAATATATTTGTGGTGAATATTAGGTGATTATTTACGCTTAAAGAAATTTTTACCACAATTACTTATTCCATATATATGGTGGCGATGATTACCTTTGTATTCACGCTCAAATGAATTTTTGCGGTGATTACATTCCATATCTACTCTGTAAGGATTTGATTAAAACTATGTAGGGATTTTATTAAAGATTTTAGGGTTTTAGCTTGTGGTTTTAGACAAATCTGAATGGTGAAGGGAAATGGATAAATTTATACTTGCAGTGAATTGGAACGAAAGTTTATAACTGCAGTGGATTTAAATGGACGAGAAGAGGTTCTCTATGGTTAATAAATTAGGTGCATAAATGCATTTTCTTACTTATTTTCTCTATTTTTCAATATCAACACTTCACCACATATTCCAAAACCTCCACATATCAAAGGGAGGCCCAACAAAGTTACTCTAGAAAGTGTTTATCAATATATAGAATCATTAGAAAAAAGGAGAGAAGATAGGGAAGCAAAACTTCAATCAGAGTTAGAAGCAATGCTTGATGACAAATTTAGATTAATAGAAGACAAGATTCAGACACATGTAGAGAGTAGAATAATAAAGTTCGAGACTCAATTGAAAAAAATAGAGGCTAGATTACAAGAAATGGAAAAACAAAAACAATCAACCGAAGAAGGAGAGGTCGAAGAAAATCACAACCTAAGAGATAGGATTAAAGAGATTGAAAAAAAAACTAACAAACAATTTGGCCCTAAGCAACCTAGAAAATAAATTGGATATCAAACCCATCAAAGAGGAAATGAATAAGCTAATAGAATTGGATCACGAGTGTAACAAAAGGGCCTTGAACTTCATAATTTTCGGTATAAACTAACAACAAGAGGAGAACACGCTAGCAATAGTAAAAGAAGAATTAAAAACAAATCACAAATTGAGACAACTTACGTCATTGAAGCAAAGAGGCTAGGCAAAATAATTGAACACAAATATAGGTTGATATGTGTCAAAGTAATTTGTAACGACCATAAATAGGGCATACTTAGTTAATCTCTGAGCTTAAAAGGGTCATGAATATTTATAAATGAAGACCTCATTCCAGAAGACCAAGCTTAATTAAGGAAGGAAATTCAAAAGGTAAAAGAAGCCAGGAAGAAAGGTAAATGAGCAATAATTAGAAATAGAAAAAGCTATTTTTCGGGATAGAGATCAACATGCTAGTAATAAATAGGAATTTGGGACATTCTGAATCCTTTTTTGGAATTTTCGGAGCTTTCCATGGAACAAAGGTCATATGTTAAGTTGCATCCTGAGTGATATTGATATTATGCTTTTAGTTGAAACATGGGAGCATGAAGAGTCTAAGGTCCCTGACATATAAGGATTTGTCTCATGATCAACATGGAATAAGAAATATTATCGTAACAAGATTCGAGGCATGGTCTTTACATAAAGAGGAACATTTCTCCTCACATCCAACTTCATAAGATAGACCCTCTCAATCAGTAAGTACATGAGAGTTAGAAACAATTGTTTTATACTACTGGAGAATTGCTTTGAAAGTTAATTCCTTTTCTGCATTAGATTAAATCTTTGTTTTCAAGCAAAAATAAATAGAAGTGTGAATTCCCTTTCTGCAATTAAGTAGACTTCCTTTCAACAATTAGCACAAAACTTCCTTCTGTAAGAGTAAGATAGAAAATTAGAATATATTAGATAATCCAGGATTCTTATACACTCATCAAATTCTACTCCTGGAAATTAGATTTCAATTATGCAAGTGTGATTTCAATTATGAAAGTGTGACTTCAATTCTGCAACAATAAATTAGAAATCCAGCTGTGTCAGTAACTTGTGTTAGTGTTCAACTTTTCAATTATGTTTCTTTTAGTGTTATTTTACCTTTCTGCAAGTTGATTAATGTTTGCTTTCATAATCTAGCATAGACTGTGCACAATTATCTTACAATAACAAAACTTCCCTGGGTTTGACAATTCATATTGAACACCTTAATTATCTATTTATTTAGACAATTAAAGTGCACAACATTTTGGCGTCGTTGCCGGGGAAGATAATTATAGATTCTTGTAAGCACATTAGTTTTCTTTTCTTAGGAATGAGTAGTCTGCATGAATCGAGTAACAAGAGGACGTATCCCAAAAAATACTAACCCTACAGGTGCCAGAGGACGTGGTGGAAGGAATCCTACATTGGGAAGGCCAACCTTTGTTGATGAGATTATAGGAAGAGCAGATTCTTCTTCGGGATCTATCTTTTGCCCCTCAAATCCTCCAAGAAGACATATTCCTCAGTCATCAGAACTACCCCATTTTTAAACATTGTTTTCATCAGGGGTTGAATATGAATATTTGTCACCAACAAGTCAGCACACAACACTGGAGAATATTGAAGATCAAACAAGTGTAGCTCGGAATAGGGAAAAGCCAGAAGAAGCTATTTATCATATCAACGGACAGATAGTCACTAAAGAGGAGTGGGACACTTTCCATATTGATTGGAGAGAAAGAGCATGTATGGAAAATCAAGGAGATAATGAAGAAGAGGTCCACCGTGAGGATCCACTTAACAATGAAGATTAGGCAAATGATGAAAATACTATCTCTACCCTGTTCTTTCCTATTACTAATATTACCACACGGGGGATAGCTCCTATGAAGAACATACCTCTCTCAACCCTGCCAAATTTCCATGGATTATCTACTGAGGATCCAGATGAGTTTCTAATTGAATTTGATATTCTGTGTAGAAGCTATGACTACACTACCACTGCACAGAAGCTTAAATTGTTTCCAGCTATGTTGAAGGGTAACGCGTTAAGATGGTTCATGAGCCTTGGAGGAGAGAATATTTCAACATGGGGACAAATGAGGAAGCATTTCCTGACCAAGTACCAAGACTACTTCCGAATGAGGGAACGAAGAGAGGAATTGTTTAAGATGTCTCAGAAGGAGGATGAGACCCTTGAAGATTTTGTGGAGCAACTCTAGTATAATCTACAAAGGTCTGGACATCCGGATGTGAGTAAGGACATTCTGAAAACTATTTTGCTAAAAGGAGTTAGAGGTGATTGTTTAGATATGTTGAATATGCTTGGTAGGGGAGATATATCTAAGGAATCTTATGAAGACATTGTAAATCTTTGTAAGAGATGCTCTCGAGGATCTACAAGGAATAAGTCAGCTACCTGGGATACCACTTTTTCAAGGGTACATAAATCAGAAAATGGAGGGGCAACAAGAGCAGAAATAGGTAATCTGTTAGAAGATTTCAAAACAGAAATGATTAACTCTTTTGCCTCACAAATTGACACTCTACAAGTCAAACAAAAACAAGCAGAATCAGATCAGGCATTTTCCATTTTCTATTCGAAATGCAAAAAGAAACATCCACTAAGGGAGTGCCCACTGAACAATGTCCAAGTATGTCTTATTTGTGAATTAGATCATGCTACTGACTAATGTCCCCCCCTACCAGGTGTAAAAGCATCAATGAAGGCGACTAATGAGGAAGCAGAGGATGTATATCTAATGACATAGAGAAGACAATGGCATCCACGAGGTCAAGGTACAAACCCTCAATTCTCTCATGCAACACTTAATTATTGGAATAATGTGAACAATCAACTTCAATATGGCCAGATGAATGCCCCCCCTCCAAATCAGATGCCACCTCCTTATCAGGATCCCAATGCATGGGTACCTATGCCCCAATGATAGAATCATCTTGGGAAATGGAACCCATATTGGAGAGGCCCTCAACAACAACTTACTTATCAAAACCCTCACCAACAGAACCCCTATCAACAACAGTTCCAACCCCAGTACCATCAACAACAGCTGTAGTTACCTCCCAATGCCCCACGGAACAATCCTCCCTTACGGCCTCAGATTCCTGTGCAGCCTAACCCAAATACAAATAATAAGGCCATTCAAAATATTGATATACACAATGTGCCAACTCTGTCTATTACCCCTATGCCTTGTGATGAGATAAAATTAAGATCAGGGAGAATAATCGAGCCAATAATTGAAGATGCTCCATCTTCAGAATCCGACAAGGAATCGAGGGAAAAACCATCTACTGGTATAGAGGAGATTGATGAACCTATCATAGAATTAGCAGAACCCCCATTCCCTGAAAGATTGGAAATTACCAAAACTGTGGAATTACCATCCTTCAATCTCTTAGGAGAGTTGCAAAATATCCATGTTAAAATTCCACTATTGCAAGCGATTAGGGATGTCCCTATTTATGCAAAGATTGTGACAGACCTCTGTATCAAAAATCTTGGAAGGAAACCTAGGGACCCCCTCATAGTACAAGTAGTGGGAGAATTGTCTGAACTGATGTTAGGAAAAACCCCACCTATTAAATATGGCGACCCAAGAAACCCTACAGTCACTGTCAAAATTGGGCAGACATTTATTCCCGACGTGTTAGTTGATTTAGGGGCAGGAATTAACATTATGCCAATAGAGACGACATAATTGCTGCAACTTAGAAAGCAAGTTCGACCTACGCCTACTGTTTTAGAGTTAGTTGATATTTCTACTATTAAACCAGAAGGAGTAATCGATGATCTAGTTATTTCAGTTGATTCGTGGGAGTATCCTGCCAATTTTTTCATATTGCAACCTAAAACTCGTTTGGGGGGTCATCCTCTAATTCTAGGAAGACCATGGTTAGCTACAATTGATTCTTTCATTGGTTATAGATCTTATTCAATGACCATATCTGATGGTTATGATACCAAGAAACTTACCCTTTATCCTCATGCTACACCAAGTGTGGAACCCGAAAATTCTTTATGGATGGACCTTGAGGATGAAAGCGCTCTGCCTGTGCTAACCATAGGAAAATCCTTGAGTTTCAAATACGAGACAGAGGATGAGCTAATCAATAGCTTTATCAGTGACCCCTCTGCTGTTACACAAAACACGTACCACCGATTGAGTAGAATCTTTGAACCTAATGCCCAGGAAGGAGTGAGCCGAGAGATGCTCATTGAAATTGTTGTAAATCAAATTAATTCAGTTGTAATAGCAGATAATGAAACAATTGAATTATTTCCTAAAGTCAATTCTAAGAGCATCATCGTAGAAATCAAACCTGGAAAAACCCTGAACATCAATCCTGATTTATCTTATGTTGAAACTGGACGTTTGATGAAGTTATTGATTGAACATAAAGAGGCATTTGCCCGGGATTACATGGATATGAAAGGAATTTCCTATGAACTATGCACCCACAATATATATATTAAGGGAGAATGTCGACCCATTTTCCAACTCCAAAGAAGAATGAACCCTAATATTAAAGAGATTGTTAAGGATGAACTCCATAAACTTCTTAATGCAGAATTCATCTACCCTATATAAGATAGCGAGTGGGTTTCACCCTTGGTTATTGTGCCTAAAAATAATTGCAAATGGAGAGTGTGTGTGGACTATAGAGCCTTGAATAAGGCCATGCAGAAGGATCATTTCCCTGGCCATGCAGAATTTGGTCGGTTCTTCAGATGGATGTAGTGGCTATAACCAGATAACAATTGCTCCACAGGACCAAGATATGACCACCTTTACCAACCCTTGGGGTACATTTGCCTACAAGGTTCTCCCATTTGGATTGTGTAATGCACCAGCCACTTTCCAGAGAGCTGTAATTGGTATTTTCTCTGATATGATGAATGACTACATGGAAATATTCATGGATGACTTTACACCTTATGGTACTGATTTCGATGAAGCTTTAGCTAATTTGGAAAAAGTACTCAAAAAATGTATACAGTCTGATCTTTCTCTAAGTATAGAAAAGTTTCATATGATGATGAGCGAAGGTGTGGTGCTGGGAAACGTCATTTCTTATGCAGGAATTCAGGTAGACCCAACCAAAATCCAGGTAATTTTGGACATTCCAACTCCATCAACTCAGAAAGAGGTAAGAAGGTTTTTAGGGCATGCTGGATATTATAGGAGATTCATTGAAAAAAATTCCAAGCTTGCCTCTCCCTTATTTTTTCTATTAACAAAAGATGTTGACTTTAGTTGCACTGACAATTGTGAATTGTCTTTTGCAGATCTGAAACATAAATTGTCCACAACTCCCATTTTGAGAGGGCCCAATTGGGCCCTGCCATTTCACATTTCTTCAGATGCCTCGGACACCGCAATTGGTGCAGTGCTAGGGCACAGGAGGACAAAGATCCCTATGCTATCTACTATATCAGCAAGAACATGGCTCCTGCTGAGTTAAATTATACAGTTACAAAAAAAGAATTCTTGGTAGTAGTTTATGCTATCAATAAATTCAAGCATTATCTCAATGGTTATTCTACTTTTATTCATACTAATCATTCAACAATTAAATATTTGATGAATAAACCTATTACTATTGCTCGAGTAACAAGATGGTTGTTATTACTACAAGAATTTGACATCACTATAGTAGATAGACTAGGAAAAGAAAATGTGGTTGCTGATTTTCTCTCAAGATTGAATATAAATGATGATAATTCACTTGTAGATGATTCCTTTCGAGATGAACATTTGTTTGCAGTATCTGCTCACTCACCTTGGTATGCATACATTGCTAATTATTTGGTTGCAGGGAAGGTACCTCCACATCTATCTCCTTGAGAAAGAAGGAAGATTATTCAGAAGAGTGCCTGGTATAATTGGATAGGGGGATATCTTTTCTACATAGTCCTGGATCAAAAAATCAGGAGATGTGTGAGAGATGATGAAGTTTATGATCTGCTTAAAGATTTCCATGATGGCCCTTGTGGGGGTCATTTTGTTGATAAAAGGACTGGGCATAAAATTTTGAGGATGGGCTATTTTTGGCCCACAATATTTCAAGATGCAAAGAAGTATGTCCAAGCCCGTGAAAATTGCCAACGAATGGGTCAACCAAATCATAGGGATGAGATTCATCTCTAGCCTCAAGTGGTGTTAGAGCCTTTTGAGAGATGGGCCATATATTTTGTAGGGCCCATTAACCCACCTTCTAATCAGAAAGTCTACATATTGGTCTGCACAGATTACATGACCAAGTGGGTAGAGGCAAAAGCACTCATAAGGGCCTCAGAAGAAGCCGCCTTAGCATTTTTGTTTGAAGATATATTTGTTAGGTTTGGAGTTCCCAGAGAGTTAGTAACTGATGGGGGACCACTTTTCACATCACATAAGTTTGAAACCCTACTCAGTAAATATCATGTTTTACATAGAACAACTTCTCCATACCATCCCCAAGGTAATGGGCAGGTGGAAAGTACAAACAAAGTCATAGAAGCTATTCTTACTAAGACAATGAGGGAACATCGTAGGGATTGGTTTGACAGATTGCATGAAGCTCTATGGGCTTATCGAACCACTTGGAGGAACACAACTGTTTTTGCTCCTTATGAACTGGTATATGGGAAGAGCCCTGTTTTTCCCATTGAGTTGGAGATCAAGACCCTAAGAACTTAATCAACAGTCAATCTAGACTTGACTATGGCACAAAAGGCTAGACTGCAGCAGCTAAATGAGCTGGATGAAAAGCGTTTGGACGCTATTCATCAAACCACAGTGATTCAACAACAAAGAACCAAGTGGCATGACCAAGTCATCAAGAAGAAGTTATTCAAAAAGGGATATTGGGATTTGTTTTATGATTCACACTTTAAATAATTTCAGGGTAAGATGCGTACAAGTTGGCTAGGACCTTACGAGGTAGCCATTGTTTTTCCAAATGTGACAGTCAGATTGATCACTATTGATGGATCCAATACACAGTTACTTGCAAATGGTCATCACTAGCGCCTGTATCAGTGCCCACTTTCCAAGGCAGAATTTAAATCCATATGTACAACTAATACAGATTATCAATTTTTAAAGGGAAAAGAGCTTGCTCCTTCCCCTTCTAAACCTTAGAACTTTTTTCTTTTCAATAAAACCTTGTATATAAATAAACTCTAGGAATTTGAATTTTTCTGTTTTTGCTTAAATTTTTTATGTTTCTTTAATAAATTCAGCCTAGAAGGGTATGAGGCAATTACTTGTGTGCAGATGGATTGATTAACAACAAGGTAGATTACAATGAAAGGAGCCAAAGGATTAGTTTTTGGAAGTTTGAAAAAATTCCTAAAAACTAAGGGATTCTGTGTTCGACCGGGTTACATGCTGTTACACCTCTTTTCGACAAAATGATCATTTTACATGCTGTTACACCATTTTCCTGACTATTTTGTTTTACATGATGTTACACTCTTTTCTGACAATTTGGCCGATTTACATGTTGCTACACCTCATTCCACCATTACGGCCAAAATACATGCTGATACACCTAGCGTTGTTATTCCTTTTTGCTATTTTACATGCCACTTCACCTATTTTTTGCATTTATGCCACTTTTCCATGTTGATATTCCATCAATCTTTCCCGCTTTGCTATCTTCCATGCTGAAACATTGTTGTTTTGTCATTTTTGCTGCTATTTTTTTCCACTCTCTCTGTCAGAAAATGTCGCTTCATCATTACTTGACTCCACATCCGCAGATTTCTAGTTGGTCAACCAAAGAAAGGACTCCACCTATGTTCCACTTGTCATTTCATCATTTCTCACGTTCCAGATCCATCTCTCATCATTACAACTATTCCATGCAGATCAGATGGCGGTTGGATAGTGCGTTTATTCAGACAGATTTGTTCGTGCAGTAAGTTATGAGGTATGTTACTAATCCTACGTGTCAAAGTGATGTAGATATGGAAGAAAGATTTAATTCTTACCTGTCGTCTGTCCTAAATTCGTTGCACCATGAGCCAATCAGCTTAGTTGGGGGGGGAAAGAAAATATACGCTGTCAAAATCGCATTTTATATTCACCTCCACCACCTTTTGACCACGCTTATTTCTTCACCGAGACACTGTGTTCTTTATGCAATCTACGTTTGAATTTTCCGTGTCTCTGGTTTATGTGTTGGTTTCTCCTCCTTTGTGACTGTTTAGACTCTAAAATGATGTCATGGGAGGATCAGCTGTGAGGTATGAACCAAAAAATCTGGATGCATTGCTGCTATACCTAGATGTTTACCAAAAATTTCTACAGGCTGGATGGATTTCTTATTTTGAGAAGTTGCAGGGGTTTAATGAAGCAGAGGTATTGGAGTTCAGTCAGAATCTCACTGAAGGGTATTCAATGGTGCACGGGGTGAGGATTCCAGTGATAGAGGAAACTGTGGCCACTGTGACAGGGTTGCCGACCACAGGAGAAAGGTGGTTTAGCAGAAAAGCACATCTTCCCGAAGCACATAAGGGTTTTCTCGTGGACGATGAGAAAGTTCAGACCAAGGTCCGAGGTGTAGATGTAAGTTCCTTACCCATACCATGGGGGAAAGTATCAGAATTTATAAAAAGGTACATTACATGCGAGGGAAGATATCAAGTAGTTTATTTTTCTGATTTATCCTACTTTCAAATTTAAGACATCAGAAGATAATAAACATCCCTTTTTACCTTCTTCATTCCTTGCATAATATGGCTCACTTTGTCAAGAGATCAAAGCATCCCAATAATTGTCTTTCCAATCACAGACTGATAGGGTTGTTGATTCATAGAGGAATGGGAATTCCCAATGACCCATTACCTGAAGTGGAAGAGCAGCCAAATCCTGTACCTGTTGTTATGGCCGAACCAGAACAACTAAACCCTATGCCTGCAGTTGTGATTGAGACAACATTTGAAAACACATTCCCTGGACCAAGTCATGAGCCTCAACCCTTGGCTGCAACAAAAATTAAAGCCCCCACTGTAACTGCCAGTAATTCAAATCAGAGAAGAAAACTCAAAACCAGAAGCAACTCTAACACCACTCAGAGTGGCATCAACAGAGTTGAACCAGAAGTAACTCAAAAACCTCCCGTTGTTGCGATAGAGTGTCCTGATTTTGCTGATGCTCAGACCCTGCCAGATTTTGACATCAATAATACAAACCTGAGTGAGCGACAAATTGATCTTATGGAGATACGTATACCAGGTTTTACCTTGTGCAAGAAACTTCAAGAAACCATTTTGTCAATTCAGGCTGAATGTAAACAAATTGCAGCAGAATTATCGGCTCCGCTTGATGATTTTGTGCATCACTCGTCGAGTGACGAAGTACATATTATACAAAACCTCAACATTGCAGATTTTCCTCCTTGTCTGGTTGTTGAAGAACACCCTTCTTTTCCTAAAGCTAGGAAAAGGAAAACCCCTATTTTTTTTCTCTACATTACGTAGGAGGAGAACTAGGTCAGCGAGGCCTACTGGAGCAGCAGTCGGATGGAAGCATATGGAACAGGCAATACCCATTCTTCGTCCATTATCCTCCGTTGTTAAAGAAGTGACTGTTACACAAGAACTAGTCCCTTCCAACAATATGACTGTGACACAAGAACCAACCTCTTTCCAGAACTTAGCTGTTACATAAGAACCAACTGCCCAGGAAGAGACTGTCCCACAAGAACCAGTCATCCCATAATTTGTTGTTACACAAGAACCAACTATCATCAGTGTATCTGCCACACAAGAACCAGTTATACAAAATAGTGAGGATAATGACGATGTGCCACTTGCTCAACTGTTTGCTCAAATTAAGAAGAAGATAAAGGGTATAGAAAATGCCAAGATTATTGAACTGATGAAGGAAAATGAAAGCCTCAAAGTAGATTTGGATTCCCTAAAGAAGGAATTGCAGGTTGCTCGACAGAAAAACCCATAGGTGTCAACTTTGGATATATTAGCACAGGAAAGAGATGTTATGAATGAAAATAGAGATCACATGTGCTATAAATGTGGTAATATTTATTTTCAGGCAGGGTATAAAATAATGAAAGTACCAGTCACTGGTCATGCTGAAGAACCGACCAAATTCTCAGTCAAGAAAGAATAAATATTACATGTATGAGAACGTGTAGGCATCAGTGGACGGGACTCATGTTTCATTTTTCCAGTTTTTGGATGCCTCATTCAGAGTATACAAATGGGTCAAAGGTATCAAAAGTTGTTCTTTGGAGATGGTAAGGAGCAGTGGATTCAGACTTGCAGATGAAGAATCTCATGATAGTTATTGTCTTAGCAATTTTGTACTGGAGGAGTCACTTCCCTGACTCAGATTCAGAGTAAGGCTTGAATATGGATTGCATGAGGACATGCAATGTCTTCAGTTGGGGGGCATGTCAGGACCCATAAATGTCCCTTTTTCACTATATCTTTTACTCATTCAACCTTATCATTTCCATGCTAAAATGCCTAATATACTGTTTGCTAAGACCTTTTTCCCAAGGTATGAATCATTGATCTTGCTTTTGTATTCTTATTTACTTAACATGTTTGATTGGTAGCGTTTCTCATATTTTATCCATGAATGTTCAACTAATGATCAAAATGTGTAGATTAAAGAAAAACAACCAAGTCTTGAAGAAAGATCGTTGTTGTTACACCAGCTGTTACAACTGTGCGCCAGTTCTACATGTTGTTACATGACTACAACAATTGTGCACCTTTCTTGGAAGCTATTACAACTGCTGTAATAAATTCCCACTTATCCTAGAAGCTGGTATATCATTCAAATCCGTATCCTAAAGATAGATCCTCAAAGCTATTACACGTTTTGGCTCACGCTGGTGATCAAGATCATTTCCATATTTTGTGATGATAACAGATCTTTTATATCATACGAACAGATTGAGAATCTTCGATTCTCAAGGTTGTTATGAGTCTGTTTCAACTGAATGTCTCTGTCTTTAAATAACATAGATTTTGTAACCATTAGGCAGATTAGCTGCGGAATAGAGAGTGAAGTGAAGCATTTTGTATCTGAACATTTTGGCGATTTAATAAAGAAGTTATTTGAGTTTCTCCAACCTATTGTAGTCTTTTTGAGTGGATTCAGTGAGAAGGAAAGGGCCCACCTTCCTCACAGACTCCTCTGTGTTGTGAGTTTTAGATTAACTTCTTTGATTGTTTACAGTTGTGTGATTTATCTGTTTATGCATTGCTAGAATACATTTGTTGTTATAGTTCAGTCCCTTTCTGTTAAATGCGCATCAGTGTGTCTCATGAGAGTTAGAAACAATTGTTTTATACTGCTGGAGAATTGCTTTGAAAGTTAATTCCTTTTCTGCATTAGATTAAATCTTTGTTTTCAAGCAAAAGTAAATAGAAGTGTGAATTCCCTTTCTGCAATTAAGTAGACTTCCTTTCAGCAATTAGCACAAAACTTCCTTCTGCAAGAGTAAGATAGAAAATTAGAATAGATTAGATAATCCAGGATTCTTATACACTCATCAAATTCTACTCCTGGAAATTAGATTTCAATTATGCAAGTGTGATTTTAATTATGCAAGTGTGACTTCAATTCTGCAACAATAGATTAGAACTCTAGCCGTGTCAACAACTTGTGTTAGTGTTCAACTTTTCAATTCTGTTTCTTTTAGTGTTAGTTTACCTTACTGCAACTTGATTAGTGTTTGCTTTCATAATCTAGCATAGACTGTGCACAATTATCTTACAATAACAAAACCTCCCTGGGTTTGACAATCACTAATACATATGACCAAATTTGCGACGGTTTTTCGTTGATATTGCCACACTTATCCGTCGCAATTTCCACGAAAGCCAAGATTTTTTTTTGTCAGAATAATTTCGTCCCTCTATCCACGATCCAGGTGTGCATGGAAACATCGACAAAATTAGCTCTCCACGTGTCACCACCTTCAAGATTGTTTAACCCTATGCATCATCGCAATTACAACGAAACTTCGTTGTAATTGACATGAAAAGTTATGACAAGACAATAACTTATGACGCAGATGCTGAATGTGCGACGCAAAACCGTCACAACTTGCGACGAAAATCCATAGTAATATCGACGAAACAATATCTCAAAACCAAATTTACGACGCAGATGCTGTATGTGCGATGAAAATTCGTGGCAAATTGCGATGAAAGTTCGTCGCTATAGTGAGGGTTTTGGTAAAATAGTAAATTTGTTTTCGACGAACTTTCGTCGATATTGCGACGATGACTTTAAGTTTAATTTTTTTTTTTTTACATTACCATATGAAATATGGTATTACCATATTACATTGTAATATGGTATACCATATTGTATGCCATATTACAATGTAATATGGTAATGCCATATTACATTGTAATATGGCATTATTATTACATTGTAATATACCATATTGTATGCCATATTACAATATGGTAATGCCATATTACATTGTAATATGGCATTATTTTTACATTGTAATATTCTAATAATCAAGACACATATCAACCAAATATTGTAAGCATGTGTTATCATGAAGTTGATTAGAAGTGATACCAATAAGGACAATAATATACAATTAGAATAATTTGGAATATTACTTTAAAAACACATGGATTGTAATGAGTGAGTCATTATGCAATTTATATTGCACAATATACTATCAACACTTCTAAGATTGATGGATGATATCTTAAGACCATTTCTTGAACTTGTTTATTGTATCCTCCTTGATGATATTTTGACTTTTAGAAATATTTAGGAAGATCATTTGAAACATTTGAGTGATATTTTTAACCCTTTCAACACAATTAATTGCAAGCCAACATGAATAAATATGAGCTTGGAAACAATTATTGTTGTGTATGGACTTTGTAGTTAGACAGGAATTTTGTATTTACTTAAGAAATATAAAATTCGTTGTAAATTGGTTGATCCCTGATAATTTAATTGAACCAAGGTAATTCATGGGGTTAGCAAATTATTTAGGAATGAAGTGTCTCTTCAATGCACATTAGAAAAGGCAAGTATAACCTTCAATTCATTGCAATTGAAAACCAAGTAACTAAAGATTGACTTGAAAGAATTGTAATGCATCAATATTAAATCTACTGAAACTTGAAATTTCATTTGAAATCAAAGAAATTTCACATGATACACAATGCCTTTGATACAATGAAGGAGTTGGATAACATAACACTTGAAACTTTGTTGGAACAATCATAATATACCCAACAAGATAAGGAATGTACATCATAGTTTAGGCATTGAAGTAACACATGAATTATTTGTTGGGAAAACAAAAAAATTAACTCAAATCATAAGCTTTATAATCCTTGTCAATTGATCCACGCCACAACAAAGCCCAGACTTCATGTTAATGTTATCTTGCAACATTTTGATTTGGTAATCAAGCATGATAAATATATACAAAACCATTACGGTCAATTTCCTTTAAGACCTTGATGTTTTATTTTGACCATAGCTCTAAAGTTAAACTCTATGTACTTGAAGAATATAAGGATTACCTACATCTAGCTCAAATTTTGGCAAATGGTTAAAACCTACAAAAACTTGTATATATGCAAGTCTCGAACTTTGAGAGATGATTGTAGGTTGAAGGAGGATTATGAGGGCTATAATATCCCAATATTTGGGAAGATTGTCATTTATATATTTAATATTGTTAATTGAGCAATTCATTGCCCACCTCAAATCATCCAATCTATGACTCTCATATTTTATTGTACTCACTTTAACTTGAAATTTAGCCCTCAAAGTGGAAACATCAATTAAGATAATTGATCAATGGGAAAATATGAACTTTGTTAGTGAAAAAAAATCCACAAACATGTGTAGCTATATATAAACAACCAACTTGTAGGAATCTCAACTGCTACGAAAAGAGGAATGATAAGAATTTAACAACACATACCTCCTAAGTTTGATCAAGTGTGTGTTCACCCACCAAAGAAAGGTTTAACATGATATTTTAGGATTGTGGATAAGAATGAATAAAAGCTATTTGCTTGGATTGGTCACCATATATGGGAAAATATTACAATGTATATGTGGATCATTTGAGTTGTCTATGCCATCCTCATTAAAAGGAGAATTTAGAGACATTATCCCAAAGTTGATCATCAACTTGAAAGGTAAAAGGTCTACCCTAGTTGAATTCATATATATTTGTACCGATGTCATATAAGCTTGTGCAAGTGAAAAAAAAATTTCAATTTGTATGAATTTGGTGAGTGGAAATTTATGACCAATAAGGAGTAATGGTAAACCCAAGGGTCTATGAGAATGTTGAAAGGTAGAAATATCAATGTTTTGTAAAGTAAGTTTTGAACCCATGAAGACACCATCGTGTACTGTGGATTTATGAAGTTTTTACTTTCATCACCTATGTATAAGCTATTGGTCATTTTTCCTCTATGTTCGAATAGATTTGGGAAATAATGGCTCTTAACACCTTGAAGATTTGAAAACTCTTATGAACCTAAAATGCATATTGACTCTCATATTCCTTGTAAAACATATAATGTTATTTGATTCTAGGCATGTTGGTATATATGGGATAGTTATCAACTCCTTCCTTGATAAATAAGAGGAATATTACCAATATAATAGGAAGAGAATTGTGGATGTCACTCTTGCACAATTGTTGGAGCATACAAAAGGACAATAATGAGGTCCCAAAAATTTTGGGCAACATCATGAATATGTTCAATATATAGTGGGTAGACTAATAAATACTTTCATTTACAAGAATGAGTAATGAACAATGCAATAACATGTTTAGCTAGATACCTACATCAATAGGTTGGCATCTCACCACAAGTGAGGTAGGATTAGAAACATGATCTCTTATGGAAAGGGAAGGATGAGTCCCATGTGACAGGTTACATATGATAATCTGGAGATTGTGAGCATAATATGCATCATAAACTAGTAATATATAGAGTCACGCTATCAAAAAACAACACATGGTAACCTTGATTTAGTGCAAGAAAAGGGTATACATCAGGGGTATTTTATGCAAGCATAGGAGGCTACATGCATCAACCTAAGTTCAATGCAAACATAGAGGTAAAAAATACCAATGGTACCAAAGGGAGAGATGATCAAAGGAATATATGATGTCACCATTGGGAGGGGGCTCCTATAGTTGCAAGCTATGGAATGTGACCATGGGGACACTCTTGAAACTCAATTTTCAAACAAGTGATAGTTGATCATAACTAGGTAGAGGTTATCTCAAGTAGGGTCTTTCTAGAGATAATGACCTATAAGGGACCCATCATTTTAGAGAGTTTGAAGAGGGATAGTGCAACTATATGAGATGAGATGGATTGGACGTGGTGATGTGTGTGTGAGAGAGAAAGGTATTTATATGTATTATGTTTTGTTAACTTTTAACATTATAAGTAAGAGGTAATGCAGGATTCATATAGTTTTGTCATCTTTATAGAGTTGATAAGTATTGCAATGAGCATCTTATAAAGAATTTCATTTGAGCATCGAGATTATGACCAAAATAAAAATGGAGAAAATGGGTGTAAGGAAGAAAAAGATAAGGAGGAGAGGCGTGGGCCTTCCCAAGCATTTGAATCGACTAGAAGAGGAAGAGTATATAGGAGAACACTAGTAGAGGAAGAATACAAGGGGAGACCTAGGTAATATTGGTTGTCACAAAAAGAAGTGGCTAGAGCTGATAATGGCCTAAGTCTGGGCTAGCCCAAACAAAATCCAAATATAATCAATGGACATCTTATAAACATTTCATTGTTGTTCATATTATATGTTCAAGAGTAAATTGGAGTAATCAAGGGGATATACATAGCATTCAACACTCTCTTGAAAAAATCCCTATGAAAAGGGTGAATCCACAATGTTTATAAATGAGAATATGAGTTACGTCCTATTGTACAAAACCCCAATGATAAGAACAGGGGTGATGAGTGATGGAAAATGCAATTATTTTGGTTATAAATTGTCACATTATCAAAAGTAAGTTGGTGTTTGATCTAACAATTATGAGTAAAAGGAGAATTAGAGAGGGGAATAAATCAGATTCATCATTATGATTAATGAGGGATCTTTTCAATAGAGTTTGTAATAGGGACCATTTTATGTTGGGGAGAAGTGTCCAAATATTGTTCCCAGGATCATTAAGGATTTCTTTATCTATGTACAAGCATTTGTAATGTGTGAATTATTATTATAAGAATAAATATTTTGTAGTAGTGTCCTTTGAAACCATATAATACTTGCACTAACACGTATGAGAGGAATAGATTATTGTGATTAGATTCATGCATTGTTTAATAGAACTAGGATTTGGACTAGGGATAACAATAAGGTTAGGATTATGGAAATGAATAAAGTGAGGATCTTTTCTAATTTATTTTCCACAATGAGGTTATGGATAAAAACTTTGTATATAAGGGTTCTCTAAAATAGTTATAAATAATTATAACTATTTTTTGTTACAAGTAAACCAAAATTATATTTAAAATATATATGTTGCAAACCAAAGAACCACATGGAATTTGGTACATATCAATATCTACATATCTCTATGAGGATTGTATTTACTAGTATAAAGCCTACTTTTAAAAAATGTCAAAACCCTTACCTTCTCATTGTTCTTTCGCCATCCATTGTATCTGCCAACTTGATAAGAGTTGTCCACAAGATGCATTTCATCACCAAGACCTACATGAATCATAAAGACAGCCTACATGAGTAAATAATTAATAAGCAAAAAAGCGTATTCTAGTTCTGCGAAAATACCTAGAAAAAATTAAGCACGTGATACCCAATGAGTTTCTCTTGTTTCTAGAATAGTTATTCTCAATCAATGCGCCAACTAATGCGAAGGTGGATCATATGGCCTCCCCCTCACATCATCCTCAATTCCCCATACCCAACAAATGATTTTCTTTGTTATAGAAAAACATATAGACATTAAAGCATAACTTGGATAGTCATAAAAACATATGAACATATAAACACGCTAAAGATCCAAAAATAGGTCATGAAATTGTACATCTACTTTTCTTTGATTTATGTTTTACATTCATAAAACTCACAATTGGGATATCATCATCATCCAAGGACATTGTATTTAGGGGCAAGTGCTCGGCCCTTCATTGTTTGCGGGCGCCATGTACCATAATTTCCGGGTGCATCGCCGCTGAGAGGGGTTTAGCCTGCATTTGTCTTCATGGTCGTGAACCGAAAACAACGGTGATCATCATATCGTATATGTTGGAAATATAATTGAAAATAATCCACCATTGTTTGATTAACATTGTCTATTTTCACCGCTCTTGTAGCCGGACAGTTTGAAAAGGCATCGCCCACCTCTGGTTGCCTCAGATTTCAATCTCCGAAGCAGTTTCACCCTTTGCGGAAGATACAGTGTATAGTTTGTCAACATCTACAATTATAGTAAATATTTATAATTCTGAATCATACATATCGGAATGGGTACTATGTTGTACACTATCACCGGACATGTGGACCCTTGTATGACGCCGTGTTTGTCGGTCAATCGCTGATTCACTATTGCGTAGCACCGCTGCCGAAACCATAAATACTTAGTTAAGGGTGATATAATAAAATATGAATAGACTTTTAAGCATGCTACTGCGGTTACCTTATTCATTTGATTTACCTAAGTGGCTGGGGAGATAGGAGTATGGCCCAATATTTTCATATTCAATCACATCTCTTTAAAACCATGCTTGTAACCAAGCTCAGGTCCTCCTCAGTGGCAGCAATGTCAAACATATTTAACCGCAATGCATAACACCATTAAAACATATATTTGTTCAAGCATCATAAATAAATATTAACCACGCTTAACGATTTAAATCTACCATTCGATTTGAGTTTTCGTAGCCACCCCTCGGGCTCTAGTTTATCGGGCCGTATTTTTCCACCGCCTTTGTTGCTTTGGATGTCCGGTAGCTCACATATGGAATTCTCCTGAAAATAGATATCGAATTGTTACTTAAAACAGAAAGAAAAACACAAATGCTCATATTTCACCGGATATTATGACATGTGTTGTACCCTCGTTTGACCGTACCGTGGTTGTCATCCTTCTTTAAACGTTCTCCTTTGCATCCTCTTATTGGGGCTTCCACTCTTCTGGGAACCATGGAGGGCGCTCTCGCTTGAGGTAAGTTCATTTGCACTTATCCCTAAGGCCGGGCCCCCGTGTATTTGTAGAATTCTCCACACCAATCTTTGTAACCACTTCTTTGGTTAAAGCGTTGTCAACAAGTTTACCATATGTGATCTATTAAATCATCTTTTTTTTCTATCTTGGCCATTCAACCATGTGAGAATGGTGGGGCCAAAAAAACCCAATGCTTTGTCATGTAAGTTACTACAGGAAACAATGTTTTCTACATAAACGTGTTATCCATTAATCAATTAATAATTTCAACAAATGTCCATTTCAATTTGCTGAAAATGAATCAATTAATGGGACCATTACCTACAATCTTCTGAATCTTGATCGGAATAGATGCATCATCCACCATAAAGGTGGGATCTAGTGATTTGGTTCTTTTAATTCGTTCTGCCCCATGTTGAATAGTGTCATGTCCATCTACAGTATGTTACTCTCTGGATTCATGTGGATTCCTAGGCTCCGGCTCATCATGATCTGGTATGTCATGCCGGTCAAAATCGCCCAGCTCATCAATGGATTCTAGGGGCACCTCAGGAGGCTCAAAAAACCCCACTTGCACTTTGCTATGTCAAAACTTTTTTTGCATTGGACCATCAATTCTACTCCATATGCGCTTGCAGGATCGACAAAGTTCCCCACGCACTGGTTTAGTAAAAAATCCTACAAACATAAACTTTTATTCGATCATATACAAAATATAAAACTAAAAACAGATATGAAATTGTCATAGCTAATAAAAATATGTAAAGATGCCACTTTACCCCAAAAATTAGTTACAGTTTGTAGCTCCCATACCTTTTCCCCGTCTCCCGCGTCGTGGGTCTTTGCCGGTCAACCTAGATATTCCATGTTAGCCTTTTTCAAGGCATTCGCTACAGTTTTCATTGGTTTTGCCTAATAATATATTTTCATTCCTCATCAATATCCCTGTATTTCCATATGTTGGACACACAAATCAATCAACAAAAGTTGGCGAAATTCACCCCTAACATTAAAAATGAAATATTAAAAAGAATATCTAAAATACACGCCTCGAATTTAGTTGTTGTAGTCATAAACAGCTAATGTATTTAACATTTACCGGTGAGGCACTGCGGGTGCCATTCCACGGTCACCTCGAGAGGAAATTGTGAAAACCTCATTATCGTACCTTGGGATATGCTGACACAATAAATCAATCAAATTTATGAAATTCACTTTGTAACATTTAAAAATGAAATACTGAGTACATCGTAGTAACAATAATGAAATTTCTAAATTTAGTTGTCAGAGTCATAAGTTTGGTGCCATTGTATTTACCATTTAGTCACGAGGGCACAATAAGTGCCTTCCACCACACCCCGAGATGTAGTGGGTGATTTTCTACCACCGTCACCTTGGACAGATAGTTGGCAATAAATCAATCAATAAAAGCTATGAAATTTAATTCTCAGAATTTGAAGAAAATGAATATTGCAGAATAAATGTAAAAATAATAATGAATTTCCTCAAATTTAGTTGTTGTAGTAATAAGTTTTAGTGTATTTAACATTTAATTGCTATACATGGCGGGTGCCTTCCATGGTCAAATTTCCATCTATCTGACATTTAGTTGTGTAATTTGATCAACAACTCTTTCACTGAACTATTAGTTTCTTTGTTTGCAATTAGCTACAAGAGTATCATTTCCTTCTCGCCTCTGCTAAATATGCAATTCGGTTTCTTGTGTGTTGCCACCGGTCGCAGTACTATTTATAAAGCCCGCAATTTTTCCAGTAGCTTTTGGCATTCCAACAATATACATAGTTGCCCCTTTATTTTGATTGTTATCTAAGAGTTGTATATAATTTGGCGGCAACTCCAGATTCTCCTCAAGATATACTTCTACATATATCTAATTCAACATCGTCCGTTGATTGTATTTGCTAATGGTCCGGAATATACCTATCAATTCAGTTACAAGTACATAGTCAATCACCTTGATTCCAGCCCTTTAGTTCCACTACGCATTAGATGTTTATAACCTCAAGGGCAACCTGCTATCAACATGCTCTCAAGATCATAATTCACATGCCATCCCCTCCGCTAATAAAAATTGTACGCGCACAAAATCTTTTCCTTAGTTTTCCAAACAGCCGATCTAGAACCTAGAGATCTAGTAACATCGCCTCACCAACCTATTTGTGGTACCTCTACCTAGTAAGAAGATAAGCATTGCGCTTCAATATAGTTTTTGTACCAACGCTAGCCATATAAATCGCATTTATTGCATAAAGTTGAAATTCGCTACAATTCCATCCGGCCATTATATAGTTGTGTATTAAATTTGAAATTGACACACCTAGTTGTATATAGTTGCATATAGTTGAAATATCGTTGCATAAGTTTCATATAGTTGCATATATAGTTGCAATATAGTTAAGTTGCAACTATATAGGTGCATATAGTTGCATAAGTTGCAATATAGTTGCATAAGTTGCAATATAGTTACAAGACGTCTCACTTTCAACACAGTTACATATAGTTTCATATAGTCGCATATAGTTGCATTTGACCACTCACCAACATTTGAAAATATAGTTGCAATATATTTGCAATATAGTACCAACATAGTTGCACATAGTTGCATGAAGTTTCATAAAGTTGCATAAATTTCACACTTATCCGCCACATAGTTGCATGAGTTGCATTTGGAACCATTGGTAATTTTACATAAGAATAGGTCTCAAGTTGTGTACCATGACTAGAGATGAAAAAAAAGGGTCTTAGGTCCTAAACATACTTTCTTTGTCTCGTTCGCCATTAACAAGGTCTCCAACCACCACATCTATCCTATTTAATAGACTATGGTGCTTGGGTGGGATATGGTGTCATTCACAATTTTTTTCACCCCATGTATGGAACTTAGGTCTTTTCCATGGTCATGGAAAGAACATAAGGTTTTTAGTCCCATTTAAATCTCTTAGGATTAAGCTTCATGATAAAGTTGTAAAACGTAACACAAGACATATGTGTGCTTAGCCTTTGTGTGTGGGATCTGGTGCCATTAATAGTTTTTCATATAAGGTTTGTACCATGTCTAGGGGAAGAAACAAGAACATTAATCTCACAATAAAAGTTCTAAAATTCAAGGCCCATGAACTAGGCCAAATATCCCTTAAACATCCTCTACATTCATGTTCTATGTTTTTTCTTCACTTCAAGGTCTATGTACTAACCATTGAATGATCATGTTGATAATGTTTAAGGTATATTTAGCCTCGAGGTTGGGATTTCGACACCATTAGTATTTTTCACATCACATATGGGAGTTTAGGTTTCAAAACCATCATCAAGGGAAGGAGAAAAGGGAATTAGGATTTAATGAACCTTATGTGCTTAATTACCAAGATCAAGGCCTCCAATTAGGAATATGGGCAACATTGGTATGCTTTAAATATAATAATGGCTATTAGGACACTATATGGGCACCATTCACATGTTTTATTCATCATAGTTTTCTCTCAAGGCCTCTATAAGGAACTTAGAGCCATTAGGAGGACATAAGTCACACATTCATAAGTTGCATTAGGAGGATATAAGTCACACATTCATAAGTTGCATATAGTTGCATAAGCAGCCCATATAGTTACACGCTTGCATAAGCTGTACTGTTGCACAAAGTTGCATGTCGTGCCAAAGTCATGAAAGTCAGTATTGCTGTAATTCTTCTTGCATGTGCTGCATGCTGCATAAAGCTGCGCAGTTGCATAAAGTTGCATGTTGCATGCCATGCGAAAGTTGTACAAAGTTGTGTAAAGTTGCATAAATTGCATTGTTGCATAAAGTTGCATGTTGCATAAAGTTGCGTAGTTGAAGGTCCAAGGTCAAAATCATGGCCTTCCTATTAAGTTTTGAAACATAAGAAGCCCAATCTTTGAAATGGATCAATGCCCCCATACCAAAGTGACCCATAATCCTTCTTTCAGAATGCTCAGGGGCCTTACGTTCAAATTATTGTTATTAGATGAAGTTTAAAAGTGGTAGGAGGGATTGAAATTCAAAAAAATGTCGATGGCCTAAAGTTTTAAAATATCTCGATGAGCAATGTTTTGGAATGGCTCAAGGGGCTTTAAATTAAAAAACAGATCGATATTCAAAAATGCCCTGAAGTTTAGAAGTCGGCCAAAGTTGGAGAAATGCTTAAAATTTTAATGGCCCAAAGTTCAAGAATAAGTTGAAGTTAAATTTGGCCCTAATGTTCAAACATCATACATGGTCCAAATATTGGAAGATGCCTAATGAACTTGTTCATAAATGCCTTGAAGTTTATAAGAGGGCCAATGGCACAAAGTTTGAATTCGCATGATAAGGATGTTTTTGAGTTTCCAATGGAGTTAAGTTCTAAGTATGGATGTTGGGAAAAGTATAAAAAGTACCACAACGATGAAATACATGGAAAATAGTCCCCGATACTTCCACTTTGAACAATGGTTGAAGTCTCAAAAAGGGTGGAAGTTTCAAATCAACTTAGTCTGTGAAAAGGGGCCAAAATTCAAAATTAAACGAAAGTTCGCATCGAATTAAATGTCAGCTAATGATTAAAAAGAGCCTAATGACTTGGTTCTAATAGGTTGGATGGTCGAAGTTAGAAGGAGGCTCAACTAGGCAATGTTTGAAGGAATCCAGTGAAGAAGAGAGGGACAATATTTTAAAAAGGAAGCTGGATGCTAGAAAAAGATGTCGTACTCAATAGTCGATGACGGAAATGAATGGAGAATAACCTTAGATCAAAAGGTGGTGGACGCGACGAGAATATGTTTTTCTTCGAAATAAATCAATTCTTTAATGTGAGAGAGGCCTTTGACCCATGTCAATGAATAAATGTTTGCACATAGCAAAAAATATATAGTAACCAAAACCTTATTTTGGGCATAATTTGAGCATACAAACCCAGATGGAGATGAAATTTCACATGGAATTTTGCATCAAAGTTGTCTATGAAAATTTCCTTGATCTCAAGTTTGTGTATTTGGCACTGAATTCCTGAAAATTGACAGAATGCAGTTTTTAGATAACAATATTGTAGTTTCTGCCAACAATTCCATTCATGGTGAAATCTAGACAAGGACTATCGTTGAACACAAGAAAGCCCATGATATCATTTAGATAAATTCCAAGGGATTCTTAGTGAAATAGACAAATGGGGCCAAAATCACTATTTTATGACACTTTTTGACATTTTTAGAAATGGTATTTGAAGGAAAGGGACCTAAAAATACAAATCAGTGTAACTCATCAAAGCAAACATTTCATCTCCTTAGCAATTTGGATAACTTTGTCCAAGTGAAAATTTCTCTAATCTTTGTAGTTTGAAATATATGGATTTTCACCATATTTTATGGTAATGGACAAAGTGCCAAATGAGGCAAGTTCTTGTCTTCAAAAGGATGAATAAGTTGCTTGGAACAACAAATTACCAAGACAAAGGTTGTTGAGCATTCACATATAAGAATATCATTAATGACCAATATGTCTGCCATGATGAAAGAACAGCATACTAGATGCAAAAATTATAAGGTGAGATTGCTTATCTTCCATGATGATACTTTCATTATGATGTGGAGGCACAATTGGATCGGTAAGAGCATGGAGTTTAAGGTGCTTGTCAACTAGTAAGCTAAATGTTCAATTGAGGATGGCTAGGTATACTTGGCATATTTGAATTGACGGTAAATCATGACAAGGGAAAGAGACTGAGGTTGTTGGTGCTCTTAGTAGAAATGCATTCAATGCATTGTCTCCAACTAATCTTTCAAGGGAAGAATATTTGCAATTTGGAATCTTTCTTTTTTAGCTAATTCATTGAACACCATAGAGACTTCCTCAAATTAATCTCCATATTTGTAACTTTACAATAGATTCCTAAAATCTCCTTAATGCTTATAATTTTCCTTAAATATCCATGTCCAAAAGTCATTATGTCATATATAAAGAGTAGATGTGAAATGACCAATGAATTATAATTTTTATTCCATTTACTAACCTTGTTCTCCTAGCATCTTTGATCACAAGACTTAATCATTTGGCTACTAATAGAAAAAGAAAAGAAGATAAAGGGCATTATTGTCATGGGCCTCAATATGAATTTAAAACTAGAGGGAGAACCATTTATAAGAACTTAAAGGAAGTTGATGAAAGACACCCCATAATCCATTCCATTGTATGTAGATTCATTCTAAGATAGAGCAATAACAATCTAAGGCATAACTAGTTCAAATTTTGTCATATATACTTCAAGTCTAACTTCATGACAACAATACTAGTGGTTTCTGGTTTTATTTGTAAAAATTTTGGGTTGATCCCACAATATCATGGATTTGTCTATTGTATAGAAAACCAAAATGTTCTTCATACTAATTTAATACCAAGGCTCCTTTGAAGGAGTTTACTACCAAGGATTTTGGCTCCTTTGAAGGAGTTTAATACTAATTTTGTTCCATCCTTTGCCACTTGTGCTCCTATACCTACCTTTGTTTCCTCATCAATAAGCCTGGCAAACAACCTAATGATTTCCATATTTCACCAATATTTCCATCTCTAGATCTTAAACAAATTTTTGAAATGTTGTTTTCCCAACTCTACTATTTCCTTAAAATATTTGATTCTGGAACCATCTAACTTACTAATCTCCCAAATAGTATCACAATTCTCCCATGACTCACATACTTATGAAAAATCTAAGTATTCATGTCACCTTCATAAAGCTAGATAGATCTACTTTTGAGCCTCCACTATGTCATCTCCTTGTCAGGTAAAGCCTTATTATTTCCTTGAAGATCCTTGAGAGAAATAAATTATTCCTTAGAAAATACCCCATCCTCATTATTATCAAAAAGTCATTTGATGCCTCTTCCACTTCTTTGAGCTCTTTTTTATTTTAATCATAAATTTGAGAACACTCAACTACTAACCTTTTTACCCTTTTAAAATTATTCGTGAATTGTTCTGAAACATCTTTCTGTTTGTCAAATTGATTCCATTACCTAATGAATAGCCCTCTAAATTTCTCTTCAGATAGCAATGAATTATTAAACTTAAAAGGGTAACTAGGTTTCTACCTTCATATTCCAATTACTTTCCCCATACTTTTATTTAGATTTAAATTTAGATCCCCTCCAATTATAATGTTGTCCCCATTAAAAAACCCAAAATCCCTAAGCCCTTCCTAAAAAGGTTTTTTATCACTATAATAAAGGTTGTACAAGTTAATAATTTTATACACCTTCCATAATTCTATAGACCCAACTTCAATCTCAATACCTTCATTTAAGACATTGGAGGACATTGCAATTAGATTGGCATTCCACCTTAAGACTAACCCTCCTAAAATTTCTCTTCAAAATCCACCAATTTTTTTTTCATTCTTAGAAAGGAAGACAAAAATTCTGCAACTTTAGAGCCAACACACACAATTTCTTCGAGAAGCAAGACATCCGGTTTGTAAATTGCACACATTCTTTTTAAGGCTTGTTGTTTTTAGGCACCCATGACCCCTCCAGAATTAATTGAGCGAATTATCATTTGGAAAAGAAATTAGGGGTCTTCCCTAGTCTAAAGGCCCCACAAATGGTTTGCTACTTCCCTCCCTAACCTCTATTTTAGCTCGAGACTTGGCCTTGGACCCTACATTGTGTTATAATGGAAAGGTGTCTTGTAATCATCCTTGTTAAGATTGTATCAGTGATCATAATGGATACAAAATTAAGGCCCATGAATCATGTATAATGGATACACAATTAAGGCCCATGAATCATATATTAGGAGAATTGTTTTAGGAGAGTTTTTGTCAATTAAGCAATCAATAGATCTCTTTTAACCAAAGTGAAATATCTTAACATAGTCCCCTAATGGTTTGTCCCTTTATAAGTCATTTGAATAGTTATCCCTTTGAGTCTCCATATTTTCGAATATTCAGCATTTATAAAAAGATTCTTCATATCGTAGCCTTCTAAGCCCAGTTATTATGGGGAGTATCTAGACTCTTATGAACCATTTCCGTTGAGGGATATTTCTTTCAAAGTAGAGGGGAAAATTTCTCAGCTGGGCATAATTATTGTATTCATAAGTCTTGCAAAGGGATTCAAATTCAAGGATAAAAGTGTCTAGAACCTCAATGATCATTCTATGAAATTGGGGAAGAGTTGCTACATTTATTTTTTCATTCCTACTTGTTGCCCTATCCCCAAATTCTTCTACACTTTCTTCAAATATTCGTTTTAGACTATATTCATTGGTTATTAACTTATACTCCCATGGGGATTTTTTCTTCTCATGGCACAATTAAGGGGAAAGAAGTCAGCAGATGGAGAAAGAAGTCAAACCATTTCCTCCTACTGTGTGCCCTCCTCCCATGCAGGTAAACCAGGCTCTCTCTCCTAGGAATTCATTATGCCTCCTCTAAATGACCATGCTCCTAGCCTCGCAGTCTTGTGGTGTGCTCTCCTCCTCAGAAATCGTAGGCTCTCAGAAAATGACCGTGTCGCCTTCCAGAAATCATGTGTGCCTCCTCTTTGTGTGAAAATCATGTGCCCTCCTCCTTCTAACGTGCTCCAAATACGTCCTCCTCTCCAAACTGTGGACTGTAGAAGCCGCTGCCTCTCGCACGTGAGGAACTAGTGGCTGGATCAGGGTAGGAGTGCATGCCCTCCTCCTCCTTCTCCTGTGTCTAAATATGTCTCCCTTTCCAAACTGCTCCAACTATCCTCTAAGTTCGTGGGATTGTGGTGGTAGCTGCTTGTACCACAGTGTGAGCAGTGGCTGACTGGGTGGTGGTGAGTAGCCTCCTCCTTCTCCCCGGGTGTCTACATTTCCAAACTATGCTCCAAATATCATTCCCTCCTCTCTCCAAGTCCTGTGGATTGTGCAGTAGTAGTCAGCTTGGAGCTTTGCACCGTGAGCAGCTTAGTGGCCGGATCAGGAGCGTCTCTCCTCCTTTCTCTCTCGGTTCAGCATCCCTCCTCCCAAGTCCGTAATTTGGTGGTGGTATCTCACATCCTCTGGTCAGCCACAGTGAGCTAGTGGCCTATTCAGAGGGTGAGTGCGCAAGTGCATGCACCTCGGAAAGTGGGGAGGTCAGCCTTTGAAATGTTTCGTTTCAGAATGATATGTTGTTTTTTTATTTTATGTTGCTTTAATTTTCGTTTTCATATTATATATATAATGGTATATATATAATCTATATTATATATATAATATAGATTATATACATATATATATATATATATATATTATATAATATATATATATCATATATTGCATATAGGCCTAGACTATAACTCTAGACAAGACTATAGACAAAAGATAAACTAAAAAGCTCTCAAATATGCCTAGACTATAACTCTTCCAAACTCTTCCATCTAAAACATTAAAGCCCAACGTGCTATATATCAGTAAGGAGAAGGATAAGGGTCTTCCAAACACCTACCATGAGAAGGGATGAAATCCACTATGGTGATGAGCGAAGGTATTAAATGAGGTTGTTGCACTAGGAGACAAAGGGTAATGAAATATCGAGGCCCGTAAAAAATACGTCTTAGGTGTCCTCCCTTATACAAGAGCCACCTCGATAGAATTCTAATAGAATGGCCACTAAGATACCTCTTCATACCCCGGATGGGGTGCCTAATCGATCATGAAGGATGCAACACCACATAGAGCCACCCGACCAGGCCACATGGCCACAGGTGGCAATCTCATGTCATGTCCATACTCGCAGCAAAGAGCCACTTGGCCAAGCCACTTGTCCATGGGTAGTAGCCTCACGTCCCATCACTTGGGCACTTACTGGCTGGAAAATTCTCCGCCGTCACCTTACCTCCCACATGCGCACCCGACAACCTACATGCTTCAGCACCTTACCTTCCTCATGCGAGTCTTCATGGTGCTGCACGATGAGACTTATCGGTCACCTCCATGCTAGTTTTCAAAGTTCTCTCATGCTCCCTTATTTCGAAGCAACCTCCCGGAAGCTCATTTCACCCATAGCTATGATCCTTTGACCTGGTGCGTTTCTCTCTGGAAAATTTTGGAGATTGCTGGTGCTTACCCTCCATCCTAGTGGCTTCTGGTGTGCATAGACCCTCCCTTCATGCCACGACTCAGGGGTAGATCAAGGCGTGGTGCAGCCTGGTATCGGGCTCGAGGCAGGGAACCTCCTCCTTTAGTTCAGTCGTGCATGACCCATAACCCTTCTCCAACCTTTTCCCCACACTGCACTTTGGCTTCTCCCCCTCCTTTGGCTCCCATGGATGCCCAACCACCGGGAGAAATCTCTCCCCCTCCCCTTACCCGCTTAGTCATCCCTTCTCCGTCAATTCTGAAAGTGGACCCTGAAACTGGTCTCTCCCCACTTTCAAAATCCTTCAGTTGTAGAGTGGAATGGTTTGATCTGATGGGTAATTCAATTGGCTACGCGCCTCCTCCCCCATCACCCCCTCGTCCCACCGCCACAATTTCTCCCTCCTCCCCTCACCTGAACTCTTCTTCCTCTTCCCCTCTCTTCCACCGGCCTTCTCCTTCGATTTTCAGGGACACAGAGCTCTCAACCACTCTTGATAGCATCAAACATGAGCTGAAGGACATAAAAACAACCATGAGTGAAGTGTATTCTAGGGAAGATGATAGATGGCGCAGGGTGGATAATGTGATAGAATTTCTGCAAGCCCTGAGAATTAGGGCCATGGCCAATCGAGAAAAAGGGAAAGCACAGGTAGCACAAGTCTACGTCAGACCGCGTCTTGGTCCAGGTCACTAATACTTCCCCATGTTTTATCTGTTCCTTAGTCTTTTTTTCTTTTTTTGGCCCTGTGTGGCAAAGTAGAATGTATGCCTTCTTGCATTTGACACCTGGCCCTGAGTGGCCACAAAGACCAATTTTTATCTTACAAACTAGACAACAGGCAACGGTGGTTTCCCAACTGGGCACCGATAAGTTAAAACCTCCTAGATAGGGATTCCTAGGAGATTTAGGATGACACCAGAGGGTGAAATCCAAACCTCATAATTGTGTTAGCCATTAGTGCTCCCTGGGTTTTATACAAGATTCCTCCTTTCTATTAAATACCTATGATGGTGTATTTTGTGTAGGTTCTTTTATGGAAAATTGCATTCAACACAATTTTTTCACTCTCTAAAAGGGTAGTGAACACCACCTCCATATCTACATTCTTCTCCTTGAGATTGGTTAGATGTCTCATTCTCCATGCCTTTTTTCTCTAGTGCCCACATTCTTTCTTTCTCCTTTATTATGCATGATTCCTAGGTATTTGTCATTTCCCTGATACTACATCCCAACTACAATTTCCATTAGATGGACTAGAGGGCCATGTAAGTGAGGTCTCCTAGTGTGACAAGGGTTGATGCAAGAGGGCCATGTATGTGAGCTCTCCTTGTGTGACAAGGGATTCTACAGGGCAATCCTTCCCTCTTATAACGCGTTAGTTGCAATGGAAATATGGAAACACATCAATCTATTAACCGAGAGGAAATATTAGAGGTACATGCACAACTTATTAGAATATAGTGTAAAAATAATTTCTTAAAACAAATTTGTATAGATGTACATATTATTTTTTGATATTTTTAACCATGAAGCCTTGAAATAATGAGTCCTTGTGTAAAAACCATGTTTGAGGGTCTTAAAATAATTAAACAATTTTTCTTTTAAGTATGTAGGTGTGTATCTCTACTTAGTGCACCATACTATTTTTTTTCTAGATGGGATGAGAAATAAAACAGTATGCATAAAAGACATGTGGATATAAATACCTATAAGTGTGTATACTAGTTTCATCGACAAAGATTATGTGGATCATATTTAAAAGTGTGGTTGAAAATAGAGATAAGATTGGGGAGATGGGAAAATTGATGGTATTTTGTTTATGTAGCTCGGGCCACTAGGTTTGTCATTCCAAAGCTAAAATCAAAGATACCAACTCATCCAACACATATAGGAAAAAAAAACACTCCCACCATTTTATTTTTTAATTAATTTACAAGAATGTGCATGGGTTAATAACTTGTGTGCATTCATGATGTGTATTTTTTCTTGTTACATATTCATAACTTTGCAAAATTTGCATTGCCTTTAGCATCAAGACCTATTTTAAGACCTATGTTTCATAAGGGGTTTGACATTAGAACCTATTTTCCTCTCCTAATTGTGCCTGGAGTACCACTTGGTGGTCAAAGACCCCATAGAGAGGGCATGTGACATGGTTGAAGGTCTTGTTCATGGAACTTGAGCCTTAGAAGGTTCTATTCCCTCTGTAAGGCCCTTTTCTTTCATTTTGACCATGTTATAGGCCACTAGACCAATCACTAATTCCTTAAACCAATTAATGACATCCATATCTCATATTCGACTTAGAGGACTCATGAGTTGGTATGAGGAGTTATCAAAGATTCTCGAGCCCAAGATGATTCAAAAATATCTTTATGAATTTATTTTCCTTCCTTGACCATGTTCAAGGCCCTATGACCCATCCTTGGTTTTTAAAGATCTTGGTGGCATCCATATCCAACCTTGATGCCAAACACCCCCTAAAGAGGGATTGTGTTGTTGTTGCATGTATTATTCATAGAAATTGAGCCTGAGAAGCAATGACTAGGGCCTAAGGCTTGACTATTTTCCTCCCATAACCATAGTGTTAGACCTATAGAAGAACTTCATTTAGGGTGTAAGTCCCTTTTCCCCCTCCCCTTATGACCATGTTTAGACCATGAAGACCATTTTCATTGAAAAAAACCTACCATTGTCTTCCTTATCCCACTTGGATGCTAAAGAAACCCAACCATGGCTCAAATAATGATTCATGGTGTGGTCCCAAGAAAAATTCTTATTCAAGGCATGCGTTTTATTTTAATAATGGAACCTATATCCCTTTAGCGGTCCAAAAATACCATACATGGGTCTCATGTGGTCATTCGAGGATGTGTTGAGCATAATAGTCATAGAATATTTTTGGTTAGTAGGGATTACTCATAGTGATTAATCTTGACAATCATAATTTAGGGCATAAGGCCCATTATTCTCCTCCTATGACCTGGGATACACTTATAGACACATTCTTGGTGCACAACTAACATAGTGATAGTTCCCTACCACCCTTACAGTCAATTGTTAACCAAGAGAGGTGAAATGCGTAGGTTTGATGACTCATCCATGGTGCTTGAGCCTACAAAGAAAGGTTTATGGTTAGAGAATCTTGTTTCCCTTCCTTAACTATGGTCGTGGATCCAACAACCATCCATGATGCATAAGAACTAACAATGACACCTAAATTCAACTTAGGTGTCAATGAATCCCTAGAGAGAGCTCATGATGTGGTTTCTAGTTGTTCTTCAAAATGATTGAGCTTGAGAAGGTTCAATAGGTTTTAAGGTCGTTCTGTTCCCTCTGGTCCTATTTATACCTCAAAACTTGTTCAAGCACTTGTTTAAGGCTCTTGATCTCGAGAAGCTTCAATAAGATCCTAAACCAATAGTTTTTAGTCATTGATTTAGGTTAAGGCCCCCACAAACCATCCATTTTCATGTGAGGTGGTCTAAGGACATGTTTATTGAAGTTGAGCCAAAAAATTTAGTTTTAGGGCTTGAGGATGTTGTTTCCCTTCACCATCCAATGTTAAAGGTCTGAGGATGTTGTATCCTAGGGATTCCCTTTGGTGTCATCCCTATATGTTTTGGCTATAGAGGGCCTTTTCTATCTACTTTGTTGTAAATTCAAACATCAACTACTTCATGGGACTCACCTCTCAGAACCAAAGATAGGGCAGTTGGTTAGTGGAAATTTCCTAGATGACTCCTTCCTAAAAATTCTCAAGGAGCAACCCTCATGGATACAAATGGTTGATTGTTTGGATACTTGAGAGGTACAATGTAGTACAAGGTACAGGGTGACACTTCCACATTATGCCCTAGTGAAAGCCTCTTTTATGAGTTTGAAAGGCTTCATTGA